>BPLR01012652.1:0-223678 GCA_021605095.1 Caerostris extrusa
AATTTTTTATAACACAGTATGTAATTTCATTATTCTATGTAATTTAATTAAGTTTACTATTACACACTTCTAAAATTATTAATTATATTTTGATAACGTTAGATCTTCTTCACAAACTAAATTAATAATTCAATATATCAATACGGAAGAAACAAATTAATTGAATCCAGAATTTCATCGCGACAAAAAATTCTATGCAATGTTCTATTCACAATGTTCCATTAAAATTTCGATAAACTATTGCTAATGTAAATATAAATTTATTCCTTACGCCAAAGTAAAAGAATTAAATAGCATCGATTTATTCAAAGCGGGATTAATAAAGTACTCGTAATCCCAGGCTTATACTGAGTCGTTTTTAATATCCTTTTTGCCAAAAATACATCTCCCCTCTGAGAAATGCACCTATTTGTTTCCGCCCTGTACAAAGAAAGATCCATTTCCATCTTGGCAAAGAACTGGCCATCCGCGAAACGGTCCTCCTCCTGGCGCGAATCTTAATTACTCACCAACTTTTCAATTCACGCCCCGTGACAGGCATTAAACTTTTCCGAACCAAGAGATGAAATGCCCTTGGCGCCTGTCTTCCGGACATATGGGGCGCCCCTGGAAACTCGCCAAGAGAGTTTTACTGCGGCACGCTGGAATGAATTTGATTGTTAACATTTTTCCATATCTCTTTTCTCCTCGCTTTGTTTGTTTTGAAATGCAGTGCCTAGTGTCCCGTATTGATTGCTTGTTGTGTTCCCGAGCGGTGAACCCTTCCGATCAATCTCTGGTGGAATCGACCCACTTTCGACATTAATGATCTGTGCCCTTATACGGACTTCCACGGAAATGATGTTGTAGGTGACTTGTAGATACTTGATCCGTGCATGATTCCGATTGGGAGGTTGATGGAAAAAAGATTTTCCATTTAGTGATTATAAATCCAAAACAGATGTATGGCTTTTTGGAGTATTTTTTTGGACTTAATGATGTCTTTTGGAGATGCAAAGTAAATAAAAGAAACAATTGAGAGATGGAACTATTGAGAGATAAGAAGTCTAGAAATAAAGTACTCTGTAAAATATGATGATTATAAAAAAATATTTCAAATTTAAAAATACATATATTTTATATAAATTTCTCAATCTAACAAATATCATAATTTAAATTAAGTTGACATTAGTAGAAAAATAGTGATGCCAGTTTCCAGAAATAAGAAAATCAAAAAGAAAAGGAGAATTTTTTCGGTCAAAATTTATTTAGTATTGATGAATTAAAAAAATTATTCAAAAACTGAATCGTTAAGTTTGAAAATATATTTGCTTAAAAGAGCTCAAAATCTCTTTTTATAGTAATAGTGTACCTTAGTTGTAGCACAATGCATAAATGGAAAGTAAAGATAAAAATATGCAGCAGATATAAATATACCATAAGATAAGTAGTAAGTTTCAAAAAAAAATTTTTTCGTAAAATAAAATACGATTTTCTTAAAAATTATTAACACAGGCATTTTGAAGAATATTTACTTTAGTATAAAGACGGTTCTGTCAATTTATAGCAATAAGGAAAATTAAAACTAAAGGGATATTTTTTTCGTCAAAATTTATCCAATATTGAAGTAAAACTGAAAATGTTAACTTTGAAGATTTATTTAAACTTAAACAAATCTGAAAATCATCTTTTTATATTAATAGTGTACAGCAGTTGTAATACAATACATAAATGGAAAGTAAAGATAAAAATATATAGCTTTACCAATGACATATGTAATAAGATTCAAACAATATTGTTTCGTAAGAATAAAATACTATTTTCTTAGAAATGATTGACAAAGGCGTTTTCGAAAAATAGCAGTATTTTTAAAATGTATTGGTTATAGCAAGTTGGAAAATTTTCTTTGTTCTTGCATTAAAAACAAATAATATAAATACCTGAATACAGGAAATTGAATGATGATAAATAAAAAAAACCTATACAATAAAACGAAAAGAGCAACAACAATTTTATATCCTGTTTATATTTATTGCTTTCTATTTTTGTTGAATAGGCTATAAAAATGCTATGAACTTATGTCAACTAGGAAAAGGATTTTTCTTTAATATTTACTTTAAAAGTGGCAAAATCCAAACAAAACTGTCAGATATTTGAAAGGCAGTTTTATAAAGACGAGTTTTATAACGCTTTTCTATCACAATACGTTTTTCTAGATTTATTCCTTTTATTTATGAAATATCTGTGAAAAATTAAATACATGTTTTGGACTAAAATCGGGATTTTTTTTTCAAGGAATACATTCTATGAGTAGCACTGTATGAATTTTTTTATTGTTTTAAATTTATTTTCTATATTTAAAATGATGTTCAACAGAATATTGTAAATAATTTATCTGGTGTCTTATCAATTTTATCCTGGCTAAATGCTTACCAAATGAAGTGGTTTATATTAAATGAATTTTAGATATACCATGTCTCCAATTTTATCATGATTAAATAATTATCAAATGAATATGTTTAGATTTAAAAAAAATACCATGGTTTCAATTTCATGCTGGTTAAATGCTTACCAAATGAATATGTTTAGATTAAATTAATATTTTGATATTCAAAGGTTCCAATCTTATCCTAGTTAAATGCCTACCAAATTAATATATTTAGATTAAAAGAGTTTTTAGATATCCACGGTTTCAATTTCATGCTGGTTAAATGCTTACTAAATGAATAGGTTTAGATTAAATGGATTTTGGGCTACCATGGTTGCAGTTTCATGCTGGTTAAATGCTTGCCAAACAAGTATGTTTTGATTAAATGGATTTTTAAATATACCATGGTTCCTTTTCTCCTACGTTGAGCCATATCTACAACTTATGCTTCTCACGAAGAGACGGTGGATGAATGGAAGACAGTACCACCAGCAGTTTCAAACCTCGGCTTTCATGCTCGCTAGTTGCGCAATAGACTACAGGCTCAGCTATAAATCGTGGTTACGGGTAATTAATGCAGATCGACAATGTAAATAGCACTTTGCATTATAAAAATGAATTTAAAGGAAAATGAACCAAAAATCAATTTTAATAACATATTGTAGGCGGAATAAATAAATCCACACACATTACGAGTTTTTGCGAACCTCCTTATATCTTTACCTTATAAAATTATGTATCAAGTTACTTTAAAGTTTTGCTGAACATTTATACTGTATTGCATGCAAATCACAATATTTCCCAAAGCACCATTAAAAATAAAAGTTATGCTTATACAATTTATAAATAATATTTTGCCACATACCACAAAAATGCATAAATCAGAAAATTTTAAAATTAATAGATTTACTTTTTTGATAAAAAAACTTCTATTCTTATTTATGGATGATATTTCGCTGTACATACTCTTCTTCTGCATTACATATCGATCGTTTTCACTTATTAAAAAATTGTTTACGCAGCAAGCATCATCCTAAAGGTGAAGAATCATTTAAATATACAAAGACATTTCTGACTAGATTGCCTGCTTAAGCCTACTCAAGCACACAGTAAACAATTCGTAAAACAGCTACTTTTAACTGAAACCTTATCTCTTGAGAAAGGTGGAAAAAAATTCTCGCAACATTGCAGCAATCCTCTCATTTCATGCATCGAACATTTTTGTTCGTGAAAGTTTCTTCCTTTTTTAGGTTTTTGTCCCTACCTTTTACTACAGTACCTGACTAAGCAACCCTTAATTAGCTCTCGAAGTTCATTTACTTTAATTTAAAGTGACACTGTTTGGCCTGAAAGAAAACAATCCCTGCTTTTGTCTCTGAGAATGTACCAGAACGATCTACGACAAAGCCATTGCCAAGAATTAAAAAAAATAAATTAAAGTTCCTCTAGTGGCATATCCCTAATGAAAGACTCAATAGGAAAGCCTATTTATGATTAATGCAGAGAAATCTTCCTTAAAATTATGCAAACATAATTAAATAGCTTTAGATTTGAAATTAAAATTATATTGTAACGTTTCATAAAAAAATATTACATTTTGTGAAGCTTTATTTGACGTCTTCCTGTTTCATGTGGATCAAAACTAAAAATCGTTAAATTGACAGAAAAGAGCATAACTTGAAATAATCCAACTTGCATTTTATGTAATATCAGAAACGTTCTGGTTTATTTATTAACCAGAAAAACCTTTCAAAGCAGATATTTTACTTCTGAACAGTGGCTTGATGGCAAATTGACTACCGATCTGGTCTTTGGTACCACAGTCTTCAGATTCGAATGCATGGATGTATGTTAATGGTTCGGAATCCACGTTAAACTGTAGGTCCTGGTCTAATTAGCCTAAAGAGTGCAAAACATTTACCGTAGAGCAACAAACCAAACTCTGAATCATTTCATATGTTCTCGATGGACCTCATTGCTTAAATGCCCAATTATTTAAATTTGGAATTAATTATACAATCAATTGTTGTTTTATTTCTAGATAATAATTTATTGATACGTATAATGAAACAAATAATTAGAAAATATAGCAACTAAATAAACCGACATATGTTTGATTGCTTGGTATACCAAATAATTCAGAAAATGAAACCCAGTTCACAAAAAAGTCCTTATTCATCTTCAAATTATTAAAATGAAAAGAGCCAGAGAATCGCAATTGTTTATGTAATCGCTTGTTTGCAATATCCCAACATCGTTAGAAAATTCAAGTTTATAGCACGACAACAATGTCTTATCTAAGTTCTGATAAATGATTATTGTTCTATATAGTAGTTCATAAAGTCAGTCAGTGGTAGATATTGTTTCGAATATATTTCTGCTAGGCTTTACTAAATTACCAGCTGCTATATGATCCTATATTCCTTAAATTTGAGAAAGGTCAACTTCGGTGAAAGTTCCTCTGAGGGAGATGTATACTTATGTAGGTCTATGTACACCAGGGGCGCACATTGCACTGAGCCATGAGTTGGGCATACATAAATATAAATGAAACTACTAAAAAATCTAAATATTTTTTAAATTGCCAAATTTTAAATTGTTTTGAAGTATTTATTTTGAAACAGAAACAAAATTCGAAATAAAGGTTAAAGCGAAAATAAACTAATTTTGTCTATGACAGGCAAAACATAATGTTATTAGCACAGCATTGAAATAGAATTTAAACATTCAAAACCAGTTTATGTTATTAAGATGTAAATATAATCTTAACTTGAAAATGTATTTTCTTTAATGTACTGTTTGTGCTTTTAGTGATTAAAATAATCTTCTATCACAAAAACTAGATATAAAAAACAGGACTGTCTGGGAATAAAGAATATATATTCAAATAATTTACATTTTATTAGCATTTAAATTTTATCTAGGTGAAAGTCATTACGTTTGATTTTTTGATTATTAATATTTATATTCGCATAAAATAACATTTAATATATTAGAAATTATTTTAAGAAACGATTACATTTTCAGAATAAATAATTTTAAAATTCAAACAATTTATTTGTCTGCGATGTTAAATCAGGACAAATTGACTTTTTAAAATTTTTTTCTACACATTTATATCAATCAAAATATATTTCTCATAATTGTTAAGTTTAAAACAATTTTAATAAAGGTTCAATATACTTAATTTGTTTTAAAAAGAATTTTAATGTACAAAATACTTTTAAATAAACAACTAGAAATATTTTCTATAAATAGAAAACAATTATTTTAATGTCTTATTCTAATTATAAAGATTGTTTTTTTAAATTCTGAAAGAATTAAATTTTATTTAAAAATAACGTGGTAGTAAAAAAGTAACGTAAATAATCAATATTTACGCTCAAAATCCCATCATGTTTGTATATGATGTTAATTCTGGTTAATTCGATTGAGTCAAAATTTCAAACCCACGCAAGGTAAATATTTTATGTGTTAGTTTAATACATGGGGCCTGATGGCTGAGTGACTATCCTTTGGGTGCACAGGTTTCGGTCTCGAGTCCTGGCGGTGCCATGGTTGCTTTTATCGAACTCATATGACTGTAGAACATAGGGCTGTCAACCCTACCTCATAAAAAATTAACTTATTTGAATTATTTTTTTGAATATATTGAACTGAACAATTAATATTTGAATTATTTTTAAATTCAATTTAATATTTTGAATATTTGAACAGTGCCACTGGGTTCAAATATTTGAATTATTTTAAATCGTAGATTCTGGTCTAATATCAATGTAAAGCGTAGGGCTAATATTCCTACTACATAAAAAAACATCTCTTGTCCCAAAATATGCCCGTAGGCAGAGGCCTTGGCCCACCATTGGCTGTTGCGCCAATGAAGAAGTTTAATACATATACTTAATCTGGTGGACAGAACCTGTTAATATAAATTGGAATTTTTGGATGGGTTTTTTTGTATTATAAGCAGGAAGTTTATTTATTTTTTTAATTTTTCTTATATACTTTGACTTAATCGTTTTCTTAGCTGTTAATTGCTATGCCTAAAAATAAATAATCAATAAAAATTTAAATAATTCCAAAAACTTTTTAAGACATTTAATACATACCTTAATAATGATATGCCTTACTCATTAATCTAACATAATAATTAATAATTATAATGCATTTAATGATGGAATTAATGTTACTTAACTTAGAAAAGCAAAAAGAAAACATTTGTTATTTTAGGCAAAAGATTATAAAATTGTTACTATTGTATTACACCATAAACATATTCTAAAAACATGGGTGGTGCTAGTGGTATTTTTAAATATATTTTAAAAAAGCCACTAGCTTTTTTAATAGATCTTTTGAGAATAAAGAAAATACAACTTATGTACGCATCGAGTCAGAAACTAATAGTAATTAAACTAACATAACATTAATAACAATAAACTAACATAAACATAACATTAATAACAATAAACTAACATAACTAACATTAACTAACATAAACATAACATTAAACTAACATAATAATACAACAACTTATATACGCATCTATTCAACTAACATAACATTAAAAAGCATAATAATACAACAAATTATATAAATATAACATTAACATTAAACTAACATAGCTAACATAAACATAATATTAAACTAACATAACTAACATAAACATAATATTAAACTAACATAACTAACATAAACATAATGTTAAACTAACATGACTAACATAAACATAATATTAAACTAGCATAATAATTAATAATTACAAGCATTTAATGATTGATTTTAAGTTGCTTAGTTTATAAAAGCAAAAACAAAACATTTGATATTTTAGGTAAAAACTATGAAATTGCTACTAGTAGGCCCCGCTATAAACATATTCTATGTTTAAATAAATTTGAAAAATCCACTAACGTTTTTTTTTTTTTTTAAAAAAATACAACGATCTTTGAGAAACTAGCATAAAAATACAAACATTCAACATTAAACTAGCATAAGTCATATTAAAACTACATAACTACAAACTAACATAACATTAACAACGAGTCAGAAACTAACATAACTAACATAAACATAACATTAAACTAACATAATTAGCATTAACTAACATGAAATCCATCATTAAATGCATATAATTATTATTATTATTAATTATTATGTTTGTTTAATGTTATGTTTATGTTAGTTAATGTTAGATATGTTGGTTTAATGTTATGTTTAACTTAGAAAAGCAAAAACAAAACATTTGTTACTTTATGTAAACGATTATAAAATTGTTGCTAGTAGGCGAGCCATAAACATATTCTATGTTTAAATAAATTTGAAAAACACCACTAACTTTTTTAAAATAGATCTTTTTTTGGAATTAGAAATACAACAACTTATAAACGCATCGAGTCAAAAATTCTCTTGTCCTAAGCAAACATTAAATTGAAATATTCTGAAGATTACATTTCTTTGATAGCGAGAATCAGTAGCGAGTTTTAATATTTTTTGATAAATACAATATTATGCAATAACAAAGCTTAGCTGAAGAAATTTCCTCTGCGTAAGATATTAAAATCAAAAGGAATAAAAAAAAAAAAAAAAAAGAAATGTTAAAGATATTTCGTGCATCGTCATAATATCCATAAAGTTATAGTTCTTTTTTTTTTCAAGATAAGTATAAAAATAAATATCAACCATTGATATCAAATGTTCTTTCGCATGTTTAAGGGTGATCTAGACTTTTCTTTTTTCTCCTATGAAACATCAATTGGAAAAACAACAAAATAGATTTTTGCATTTATTATTTAGAATTCAAAGCGTAAAATGAATTGCTTTGAATATTGATATGTTTGCGATAAAGGTGTGATTATTTATACGAAGGATTTACACGCAATATGTTTTGCGCGAGAATAAAATCTAAGATTAAAAGAACTGATATTGATACGGAGAATATAACACACACAAACAAAAAAAAAGAAATGAATTTTCAATTTAAATTTACCTTTTTTTTTCCTTCTTTCTATTTTAGAGCTATTTTTATTGTTCAGAAATATTCATGATTAAATTTCTGCGTCTAAGATATCAAACAAATGATAAAAGAGAAAGAAAGAATCGAAAAAAATATTTTTGTTATAGCTTAAGTTTTAAATAAGTAATTATGGAATTTAGTTTTATTTATTTTATTAGCAATTATTTCAGCTGTTATAACATTCTTTATCTGTTCTTTAAATTATTTTATAAAGTGAAATAAATAATAATAATAATATATTGAATTAAATATTATGAAAAATACTGTATTGCTACTTATATTGCATATATTGCTACTGATATATTACATATATTGCTGAATATATATTGCATTGGAAGGAATTATTAATAACTTATTGAACAGATGATTAATTTATAACTACATTACTAAAAATAGTACAATTACTTATATACATTACATTAATATGTAAGTATAAAAATGGTAAATTACTAAATGAAAGTTATGGCTTATATTATTGACTTATATATTGCATTGAACATGAACATATATGTAATTTACAATAATTACTTATATGTAGTAAATTACTAAATGTAATTGTGCTACATTTAAGTACTACATTACTTAAATGTAGTACAAAATGGAAAGTTATGGCTTATATTATTGACTTATATATTGCATTGAACAAATAAGTAATTTATAATAATTACTTATCTGTTTAATGCACAATGTATAAATCAATAATATGCCATAACTTTTCCCATTTTGTACTGCATTTATAACACACAAAAAATATTTTTACCCTCATTATATAAAATGAAATTTATTAATAAAATCAGCTGAGCATTACTTACTTTATGTTAGATAAAATGATTTAAGTAACTGTAAATCATGCATTCAGAAAATATTCAATATCATCGGAAATGAAAAAATTTTGCTAGTATTTACAATAAACTATGCTAATTAATTAAAACATTATTTCACTTAGATTGTTAATAACTTTGAGATGAAAAAAAGGTAATAATTAGAAATTTCTTAAACATTATTATACCAAACAACTATGACTGGTAGGAAAAAAATTATTTTATACTTTTGTTTTAATAATACTCAACAAAAGATTATAATTTCCACGCGATATCTCGTTTCACTGAAACCTCGTATGCTGAGACAGTTATATCTTAATATATCACTATACATAGACATACAGTTGAAATTTGTAGTCTGCCTAAAAATTCTGATCGATATCAAAAGAGAAAAAAATAAATAAATAAATACAGACACAAACTCTTGGCTTGATAATTATTATTCCTCCCAGACGAAACATATTGTGTCAGGATTATGATAATCACGGAAAAGAAGACAAAACGGAAAAATAATCATCAGAGATTAAACTCCACAACATTCAGTGGAATTACATGTGCATTTTAGGTGCAGAACAGCGTGTATGATTCCGGCCACTGAATAGAATAAATATATGACTTTGTTGTTGTTTTTCTTATTCAGCTGGCAATACAGATACAGTTAATCTTTATGCCATAAGCAAGGGCTGCATCGCTGTTACTCATTTATGACTACCCAGGGGGCACGAGTAGCTTGCAGATATGCTACGGACGCCAGTAACCCTACCCCCCAGAACGCTCTACGATCGTATTAGACCGGGATCTACGGCTTAAAGTGTATTCCCAACTACTACAAACATCCATGGTCCCCAGAACTTGAACCCGAAACCTGTGGTACCGAGCGGTAGAGTACTAGCCACTCGGCCATCAGGCACGTTATATGGTTTTTAATGCACATATGGCACAATATAATACTACATATGGCTATAATGGCATCTTTTTCGTTTTTTTTTATTTTAATATTTATAGCTTATTCAATTCCTTCTATTAGCTCACACTCTCCCTATATATATATCTCGTTCAAATTTTCAATCGTTCATAAAATATTTTTATTCCTCCACTCAAGTTCAAATACATTTTTAACTTGTAGTGGATGACACTGATGTTAATACAGTTTTTCAAATATTAATTCCTTAATTAAATTTAATTAATTAATTTTAGATTTAAGTTGTATATATCTAGATGATGCCAGATAAACTTAATGCCCAATAGATGGTGCCAGATAAACTTAAAAAAATTGAATGGAAATTATTTATAAAGGACTTTCTGCAATATAGTGAAAAAAAAGGAATTGACTTTAATTTTTTTTTTATATTACTTGTTTTTGCCTTATAAAGCTAAACGTTCACACATGTGCCAATATTTCTGAAGTGTTTGAAATTTTATCGCATATCAAGCACACCTCTCTTTCACAGTATATGACACCTGCCAAAGTGACCTCCCTTCGGGGTTTCGCTTTAAAAGCATCAGTCAGACCTCATTAGAGATTCGCAGATAACAGACGCATTCGTGGCCAAATCATCGCATGGACCGTGAATAAGGGGAAATTTATTAATAAGCTATTCAAACATTGCCCAGTCGAACGACGCGATCGCATGTGAAAGATTTAGCGTGCTGCCTAATCTTCTTGATCACTTGCCAAAAGACAGTGCTAGCAGATTAAAGTGATGGTCCCATGCATTTTGAAGAGGTGATAAATAAAAGGATGGTCAATCTTATATTCTAAGAGCAATACATTTAAGTACTAAAACAATATAAAAGTGTTTTTTAGCAAAATAATGCTCCTAATACCCTTTGTTGATAGTTATTGATGAACGGATAGAATAAAATTTGAATATACGATCTGCAAAGCATCTTTATTAACAAGCAGTTATGGTGGGAGTTATCAGAAATTTCTCTCATCCCACGCAAAAGTGGGCAGCGGACCATTAAATTCATCCACGAAGGAAATGCTTTCCATATTATAGCGTATAGACTACATCTGGTATTTATTAGTAGAACAGAAAATCGGGCAGTTTTGTGTAAGGTATTAGGATAAAGAAATCGAACTTAAGAATCAAAGAACAGTGTTGTTGTTCTTTCTTTTTATCCCTCTTGGTAGAAAGCAACATCTAGACCAACCCCACGAATCAGTGTGGTGTCATGGTTCAAGGGAAAGGGGGCAGCTTATGTTGTGATGGAGCACTCGTAGATAGAAGTCCGATTTGTCTCTGTGACACTGAATTTTTACGGGGTACGAATGTCAGCTCTATTCCCAGCTTTCTACAATCATATTAGACAGAGACCTACTACTTAAACTGGATTCCGAATCACTACAAACATCCATGGTACCGCCGTGACTCGAACTCGAAACCTGTGACGCAGAGCGCCAGTCTCTCGGCCATCCCTCTTAAACCTCAGGCCCCTTTTTAATATGGTTGTTGGGCGTAGTAGTGAAAATCCTACACAGCAAAATGAAAAACACCCGCTGTCTCGAAATCTGCCAGTAGACAGACCATTTTTGTCCCACCTGCTTCTGTAATGAAGAAGAAAAAATTAAAGGATGTAACAAAATATATACACAAAGAAGCAATAACATACATGCACATATATAATGTGTATGTATTCAAAAACATTTTTTATGTATTCAATAACACAAAATAAATATTTACTTATTTTTATCTTCCTTTGTATTTCTTTCTTGGAACTTATTTTCTTGAAAAATATTGAATTCATTTTTGATGATTCACCTAATACTTTGTAATAAATAGTCCCTATATTACATCTTCCTATTTACCAAAGATCCTTCTTACAGTACTTCCTACAAGCAATTTCAATTTCCACTAGCGCATTATTCCACTAAATATCATTCTAAAAAAACTCGCTCTTCGTACAGATCAAAACATCATATAAAAATGGTTATGATAAAAATAAAAAATTGTTGGAAGTTCCATGCAAAGGAAATAAAAATTCAGGCGGATATCTACTTTTGAAATGCGGAAATCCCCATCCCCCCACAACCCGTCTGGCAATTGGAATTTTAAAAACATTCCTACTTCCTGTTCTCTCTTGGAACAGGGCCCCGTTATTATTCTCCCATCTGTCCCGTCCACAGATATTAAAACTCGGGTGGACGGCCCACCGATCCCCCTCCAATGGTTTATGAATAATGGACCAGCCGGCAACTTGAAAATGCACTTTTTTTGTTCGAGAAAAACCCTTGGGGAGGAATTCTTTCCCGAAGGAGCTGCCTGCGTGGAAGTTCAACAAAATACTGTTTCCAGGTTATTTCTTTTTCGCCGACACGGATTTAAACGTGTTTACATTCCATATCCCTTTCTTTCGAATGAATTCATTACGGAATTGGAAGAAATGGGGGTGATTCGAGGTTGCAGTTTATCAAGGTACGTGAGGAATGAAATAGTAATCAAATAAGTAATACAAAGAAAACTTTGTTAAAATTACCATCTTCTTTACTAAATTTTTATTTAGTTTTTAAAAGTAACAAACAAAGATTTGTTTGTTTGATATTACTGATTTTTTAATGTTCACGAATTTTAGATATTGTCCTTTCAGCTGTCTTGAAACTAGCTGTATAATTGAGAATTTTCGTAATCAGTATGCATAAATATATATGTGCAAGATATATATGAATTGAATTATATGAGTTGAAAAGTATAGCAAGAACAAAATTGCCCAATTGGCAAACTATCACTGTTGTGAATGAAGTCTGTCACATCGTAAACATGGCTAGCGCTCTGGTGCTCGGCATCATAGGTTTCGGATTCGAACCTCGTCGGTACCAGGAATGTTTGTAGTGGTTCGGAATCCCTTTCAAACCACAGGTCCCGGTCTAATTTGATTGTATAGCTTTGTGGGGGTAGTGTTACTGGCGTCCGAACCATATTTTCAAACCCCTGGTGATTCTAAATGAGTAACAGTGGTACAGCCCTTGCTTATAGCATAAATATTAACTGTCTCTGTATTGCCAGCTGCATTACAACAGCAGCAATGCATAACATTATAAACATTGAAATATATATGATTGATATATATATAGTTGATTTTATTATTGTCAACTATATTAGTATATTTTTCAAATTCTAACTTAAAAAGTACTAAATTTTCCCCAAAAAGCTAAACGCTTTTGGCGGTTTTTACAATTTACAAAGCACCTTGACGAACTGGCTCAGTTGTCATGAGCGTCGTTCTTGCAGCGGCTGCAGGTTCATGACTGACCTGTCCATTTAGTCAACATTTTAGCAGATATTACTGTATCCCTTTGAGGACTAAATACAATGGTAAATACAGTTAGGGGCCTGATGGCCGAGTGAATAGCACTCTGGCACTGGGTGCCATGGATGTTTGTAGTGGTTCGAGATCTATATGCCCCTATCTAATATGACTGTTGTGCATAGGGCTGACAACTCTACCTCGTAAACAGAACATATCATGTCTCGAATTCTGCCAGTAGGCAGACGGCCATGGACCACCATAAGGCTGTTGCGCCAACGAAGAAAAAAGACTTCTCAATGTATTTTGTATACAACTTCAGCGTATAATACATTTCTCAATTCGAAAATTTTTTCAGTTATTAATTGAGTTGAGAGTTCATGAAAAATTATTAGAATAAGGTCTACAATTTATGTTTAAGGGAGCTGATGGCCGAGTGACTAGGTTTCAGCTTCGAGTACCAGGAGGGCCGTGAATGTTTTTAGTTGTTCGGCGATTCGTAGGACTGACAACCCTACCCCCGTAAAAAAATATCCCTTGTTTCGAAATCTGCCAACTGGCGGATGGCCTTGGCCCACCTTGGGTCTGGTGCGCCAATGAAGAAGATTGGTTTGGTTTGTGATGCACTCGTTAAAGTTGTAACTATAGTTAACACCGCTAGGAGCATCCAGCTGTTGTCTATTTTTACAAGCTTGCGAGTGCATACTACTATTTAGGTTTGTCACTTTATGGTCCTTTTTGTGCAAACTTTGGGCTAATTAGAGGTGGGAACTACAGTTTAACGTTGATTCCGAACCCCCAACAACACATAACAAACAATCCTGCCACCGCCAAGAATCAATCCCTAAGTCTGTGGTACCAACAGCCAGAGCACTAGCCCAATTGGCTACCAGGCCCCCAAATGAAGAAGATTTGTGTTTCATTCTACATATTTACATTTATCCATACTATAATTACAAATATATATCTCAGCAACAAAATAAAAACAAATTAATATCATCTTACAAAGATTACCTGCCTTTGACAAAAAGATATTAATACTAATTTTTTTGCTCTCTGCAAAAATCGAACCAAAGCATGAAAAGAAATAATACCACAAACAATCAAGGGAGATACTAATAAACTGGTTTCTTTCAAATGCACTTCGAATGTGTCTGATGAAGATAAAAATCTAAAAACCTCAATTCTTTATCTTTAAACTGGATGAAGAAAGAGCGAAATACTTATTTCACAGAATCACTCCTAGACATCGTTAATATATAAAAAGCCATCTTGCCGAGAACTCCAATCCTCGAACGAATATTTCATCCCCAACTTTTATTCTTTCTTCTAAGTTTTTATGTATTTTTAACCTTTTTATCAAAAACGATGAAAGATTAATGCTGGAGCAAACATTTATCACTCACTCAGTTGAAGTGGATGAAAAAAAAAAAAAAAATTTTTTTTTTTTTATGTGCTATTGGAGTTTGTGTTTGTGTTCGTCGAAGTTGATGGCTGACGCCATAGCAGCATGGTGGTAAAGTGATTTTTCACTGTTATCGGTTAGTTTTGTAACTGCTTTAAAAAGCAGACGCATCTGGTACCTAGGTGTTTGGTGTTGTTAATCTGGAACACAGAAAATTTTCAGTTCAACATCATTTGTCTCCTTTTAAGTTTCCATTTTTGAGGGCATGTCAACTTTTCTTCGGCGGAAAATCCTCGATAATAGAAATTGATCATTAAATATTATATTCTGTTTCAATTTATTTATGAGAAAAGCTTGTAACATAATTTGGCTGCACCATTTTAAACATTCTAAGCATAACAATGCTAAGGACTGCATATGAGGAACAATGAAACAAAACATGGGTGCAATAAAAAAGATAGGTAAAATATAAGCAAAAGATGGTTGCTATTGTTGATGAAAATACACAATACGGAAAATTGTATTAACAGGAATATGAAAGAAATCTCTGGTTTAGATGTGAAAACTTCTCTATCCACGTCATTGTTGGCAGAACAGACTGACGTAAATGAGTCAAATTCATTAATTTATAATGCATTATATTGCTGTTTTCTTATACCACTTGGTATATAGCAACATCTAGACCAAGTCCAAGAACCCCGTGTGGTCTCATGGAAGGAGGGAAAGGGGCGACAATTTCTGTTGTGATCGAACATCCTGATTTGCTTCTGTTGTAAAGGAGAAGTCTGACTTGGCTCCGTGACGCTGATTTTTTACGGGGTTAGGTTGTCAGTCCTACGCGCAACTCTCTACAGTCATATTAGACTGTGACCAACGGCTCAAAGTGTGGATTGCAAACCACTACAGACATCCATGATACAGCCGGGACTTGAAAGCGAAACCTGTGGCACCGAGCACCAGAGTGCTAGTCACTCGGTCATCATGCCTTATGAAAAATTATCAATTTAGGTAGCAGTATCATGAATTGGGATCCAGTTATTTGAACTTAATACTGAATAATTGTTTATATACTTATTTTTTATATTGCACATCTGTTGGCCATTTATTCGGCAATAATTATTTTCATTTAAATACGAAATCATTAATAAACGATAGGTAAGAATCTTGTTATTCATGCTTGATTGCAATCATGTGTCGTGCCAATATGAGCAATATCTTTTAGTAAATATTTTTTATGGTAAAATTCTTTATAATTATTGTATATGTTAGACTATATTCTATGTGTGTCCCTTGGAAGGGGCTGTTTATTGGTCTCTGCACCTGACCGGATGGGTCACAGCTGGGAGTGAAAGGGGATATATGTGGAAAGTATTTTAATTGGCAAGGGTCATAAAACACTTCGAGGCCAGATGGTCAAGAAATCAGTTTATCAAGACGGGGATTTGGATTAATGGACGGGGGATGAGGGGTGCGTCTACCCAACGGACATAGACTCTAATACGGTGTCGGCAATCGCCCCCGAGAATGAACTATAAAATGGATGGATGATAAAATGATGGACATCGCAAAGAAAAAAGAGGGGTGAAAGAGGAACCCAGTGGAGAGAGCAAGATGTAGAAGGACTGAAGACAGGAGATGACGAAGGGAGGGAGCTGCCCCATCCCCCGTAATGACGTGCTGAAGGGCCCAGGAGAGGAAAGATGACTCAACGTGGTCTCCGAGTGAAATGACCAAGTCTAGAGACCTCATGCCCGACGCAAGGGCCCAAGAAAAGGGTTGGCCCCTGCTGCCACGGACTTCGAACAGTGATGCTAGACTTCTTTCATCATGATGCATTTGAGCTTTACTCTCGGTTTGAGCGAGTTAGCTGAAGATGCTGACTACAGCGTCCTCAGAAAAAGGAAAAATACCCTTCCCATGCTACATGATATGGACAAGATTTCCCAGGACTCCTGCCCCGACGCAAGAGCCCCATGAGCGGTTGGCCCCCTGCTGCCAAGACTTTGAACAATGGTGCGTATAGAACATTATTAACACTAAAACTTTAAAGTTGAAAGAAAAAAAAAAGTTAGTCCTTCTTCCCCAGTTGTCATGGCAAGTTATCAACTGGAAGGTATATCACCATATTATTTTTTTATTAAATATTAATTTAGAATCGGCAATTTGTATAAGTTATATTTATATTAATGCATTATCCGAATTTCACAGTTACTTAGATAAGATTAATTGCAAGTCTTATTAGAACCTTAAATTTGTAAATAATAATAAATTCACTTTTGTTTATATTTAAAATTGTGAATTTTTTTTTGGGAATTATTTCATGTGAGTGTGTTTCCTTTTTTAATTATATAAGTCATTGAAGGCATGCGAACATGTTGGTTTAAAATGTGCTATGGATTATTGCGGTATACATATTGGTTATCGTGTGTGTTAAGTAAACAATGTTGCTAAGTGTTTCTAGG
This sequence comes from Caerostris extrusa, assembly GCA_021605095.1. Taxonomy (NCBI): domain Eukaryota; kingdom Metazoa; phylum Arthropoda; class Arachnida; order Araneae; family Araneidae; genus Caerostris; species Caerostris extrusa. The sequence goes on from BPLR01012652.1 coordinate 17,354, forward strand.
ATCGGTTATTGTTCAAATAAGGTTTTAAAAGTAAATGACAACACCACACATGCAATCTTCAATATAGCCCAATGTTAAATGGATAGGGTTCTGTTTATTAATAAAATAATTATGACACATATTCAGAAACTTTAAAAGATTTATATATTGTATACAAATAACTTTTTATGTGCCATTGGAATTTGTGTTTGTGTTCGTCGAAGTTGATGGCTGACACCATAGCAGCATGGGGGTAAAGTTATTTTTTACTGTTACCTGTTTGTTTTGTAACTGCTTTAAAAAGCAGACGCATCTGGCACATAGGTGTTTTTAAATTTCCATTTTTGAGGGCATGTCAACTTTTCATCGTTGGATAATTCACGATAATAGCAACTGATCATTAAATAATATATTCTGCTTCAATTTATTTATGCGGGTGGCTTAAAACATAGTTTGGCTGCACCAATTTAAAAACTTTCTAAGCATAACGATGCGGAGGATCACACGCTGACTTGACTTGACTTGACTTGTCCAGGTGCTTTGAGATGTATGATGGCTGTTGCTGCTTTATCTCAATTTATCCAAATGCTAGGAGGATTGCATATAAGGTTGGTTGATTGGTTGTGGGGTTTAGTGGCACAAGGGCCAGATTTTCATAAATACACATTCAATGAAGTCTATATAACCTGAAGAGAATTCTCATATGTTTCGATGAAACAAGAAAAAATAGTACGGAGAAAACTTTCAAACATGAAAGGGACAAAAAAAATAGCAAGAAAATATAATATTTAAGATCTGTCTGTTTAACTTTAAACATTTAAGATCCGTCCAGGATTTAGAACATTTCATAGGAAAGAAACACATTTGATATGTTGGAAAATAGGTTACTTTCATAGACAATCAAAGCAGCATATATATTATATTTTCTCCTTTTCATATTAAAAGTATAATTAAAAATATTCAAACTACTGTCCAATGCAATGAAATAGGTTTTTATATTTAAGTAATATTTTATTTATTTAAATAATGTTGTTGTCGTATCCCTCATGGAAGAAGGGGCAGCTTCTGTTTTGATGGAGCACCCATAGGTAGAAGTCTGACTTCTACTACGTGTCACTGAAGAAGGAGGGTTAGTGCTTTCCGGCAGAACTTTTAGGGGGGAACTACCCATTTGCATATCGTACGGGAGGAAACATGGTAAACTCCTTTCAGATAGTCCGACTCCCGAGGCAAGCTGCTGAACATTCCAAAAGCCATGAAGTCTCTCGTTTTTTGTAACAGTATTTACAACAAAGACACCACCTCCTCACTAATGCTCACCAACAGCGCGTGTTGCCACTGAGCCACGAGTGAGGCATGTTTAAATAAAGTTTTATATATTTAAAGGAAACATGTTTTACGTTTATAAAGAATTAAAAGTAATATTGTAACTATGCTTCCTCCTACCCACTGGCAAGAGCGCCCTTTGTGGCTATAAGAAGAAATGGTCAGTTGGCTTACAGACTCTCATATGGAGAGAAAGTATATTTCGCGCACCCTGAGTGTATCCGAATTCAGAGGTTTCTGCTCAGAAGTGGAGTTTTTCCACAAATATATAATTATCTGTCTTTGAAATGTGTCAAATATTGTGTGTTTCGTATTGTTTGTGTGTGTCTGTGCGTGTTTAAATAAGCCTGTGACTCAAGTATTTCAACGCACCACACCCAGTTACAATCTGGTTGCCCAATCTTGCAGACTACAATAAAAAACTATATTTAAAGTTCCATCAAAGTTGAATTAAAATGTTTTATAAAGTAGTGCTTTTTGGAATCGTATTTTGTTTGGTTTGGTAAAATTTCAAATTCATAATGCATTTACACCGAAAAAAAACTTAAATAACCGCAAACAAGATAAGAAAGCGAGAAAATTTTGTATAAAAGATCTTATTATCCATTATTTTACACGTAAATTAAAAATGTAATCAAATTTATATTGAATATCGCTGGTTTTAACCATTTTTAAATGTGCTTTATAGGCTGGATGATCATCAATTTTCAAAACACATATTATTCTGTAACATATATATACAAATGAATAACACTGAATATTATAATAATAAATGGTTCTTTTTAAAAAATCTTAATAAATTCAGGAAAATAATGAGTATTCTTAAAAATAAAGAACAATTTCAAAATTATTTATATATTAAAAAAAAATTATTACGATTTACAACATAATGAATAATTCAAAAATGGTTTATCTATTTTAAAAAATAATTATTGTTTTTATTACTATTCTCAAATAAATGAATAAATTTAAATTCTTTTTTATCCTTCTAACATTTCGAGAAATGATTTAAATGAATCCATATTTATGATTTAAAACGAAAATTTTATTATCTCTACAAAGAATAAGATTGTGAATGGAGTTTGTTTTGGAGTTTGAAAAGTTAATGACAAATAAACTATACTTTTATTATTATTATCATTATTTTTTCAATTTTACATTTATCAAAAATTTTTTTATTTAATTTCAAATCATTATATTATCAATATTATCGAGGATTGAATGTTATTTTTTTTACTAATTTGAATTCATATCATACTTTTTACTATTAAATTCTTAGTGAAAAAAAAAGATGGTTACTCAATTTTATTTGTACTTTTTTTTTTTTTCCATATTCTTTTATACACCACTTAGTACGAATATTCTATTTTATGAAAATTTCTTTCAAATTATGAATAAAGTCATTTTAAAGTAATGCAAAAATTATATTTAATTTAAAAAATTTTAAGTGTCTGACTATTTTTGCATCGTACATACGATTAACACAAATAATTATAATCAACAAAAGCTGTTAGCTATTTTTATATGCTGATGTATTTGTTATTATTGTTGACAAGTACAGTTATAATACCAGTACAGTTATTTGTTATTGTTGACAAGTACAGTTACAGTTTTAGCAAAGTGATAGTTAACTAAACCTAGGTTTTTTGAATTAAAGATTCCCAATTTCCCTTAGAAAAAGAGGGGGGTACAGTATAGTCATTCAGCTATTCTATTTTTTATTATTATTTAAAAAAAACCGCTGTTGTTGCATAGCGAAAAAGTGACGAACCCCATACAACAGGCCTGTTTATGTTTGAATCGGACATTTTTTCACTTGAACAATTCTCGCGATCTTATTTGTCCTTTTCCATAAAACGCAGGAAGTTATTTTATACCTGAATAATTCAACAGATTATATTGTCGGTGGACAAAATTGTCAAGGATATTCTATGAGTAAACACATGAACCATTTAAAACACTATCAGAATACGTAAAACACACATCAGTAAACACTTAAGCAACTTAAAATACTTTCAGAACACGTAGAACACAGATCAGTAAACATCTAAATAACTTAAAGCACTTTCACGCGCTTTTGTTAAGAAAGGTGAAGCTTAATGCCTCTTACCCTAAGAGGAAATATACGTTATCTCTTTTAAAATACTGTCCATTGGGTAAATCCAAGAACAACTACTATTATAGGTTTCTCTAAGATAAAGTGTAATTGTACTTACTCCTACACACTGGTAAGACCACCTCCTCCTTGGCATTCAGAAGAAACGATCAGTCGCCTGGAGACGCTCACCCGAGAGGATATATAGCGCGACTTGCGGTCCCGCTGAGAGACGTTTAGTTTATAGTCTCTCATCCCGAAAGGAAATATATTTAACGTCACCCTGCGTATTAGGCGGCCTACAGACTCTAACCCGGAGAGGAAGTATATTTCGAGCACGCTGCTTAGAATGTAAGGAATTTAGCCGAATTTAGGATTTTAGGCTTAGTTCTTCTACGAGTATAAATGTTTTAATATTGCATTTTTAATTGTATGCCTGTGGTGTTTGTGCATGTGTTAATAAAGTTGTGTTTCTCCAAGTTGTACCTCTAGTATCTCAACCCAACCACACGCAGTTCCTTAGTTTCTTCAAAGTTTCTTCACTTTCTTTCTTTTTCTTCCGATAAAAGATTAAACAATATTTATTTTAAATATCTACTCTAATCCATTATTTATTAATATAAAATAATACTTAATATTTTAGCCACTTAGAATTGATGTTATTTCACATTCGCTAAGAATATTTTTAGCTGAAGAGCCTTAAGTTGAAGATTTTCCATGCAGTAAAACGTTCAAAACAGCATATTTAATTCCAAATCCATCTAAATAGTTGATAAAGATCTCCCAAACAAATATATCCGAATGAAAGACCATATTGTCTGTGTGCAATTTCAGAATCTCTAATAAGCCCACCCACTCCCACCCTCAGACGATGCCTAGGGGGTGGTTAAGGTCTCTCGAGGCCTTCGATTCGTGTTCGAATGGCTACCAATTAATCGCATTAAATAAGTTGGTGGCGGCATTGCCAAGTATCGCAATCAGACTCCTGGCTGGCTATCGATTGCAATTGGACGGTTTATTCTTTCCTGAAGAAGGCTGATATTATACTCGGGGGTGGAATCTCGGATGCTCTGATCTGGGAGATATGGGAGGGTAGACCTTTTTTTTGTTGCATCTGAAGGCTGAAAAAGAAACCAATTAATTTTTTGTGCACTTGAAAAGAAAGTTTTTAGAGATGAGGTACAGATAATGGGTAAAACTACTCAGGTTTACTCAATCATTTCTCTTGCGGGATTAGACTAATAAATAAGACTTTAACCGAACTTTAACTTTAAAAAATTTGACTTCAACTTTTTTTTTTTTATAATCTTTTTGTGGGGTAGGGTTGCCAGCTTTCTGTCCAAAGCTTTATAGTCATATTAGACTTGGTCCTATGGTTTAAAGTGGATACCGAACCACCACAAACATCGATGGAACCGCCGGGACTTGAACCCGAAACATGTGGCACCGAGCTCCAGAGCGCTAGTCACTCGATCATCAAATCTCAATATACTGTTATTATATCTCAATATACTAGTTTATATATAATATTTAATATACTAAATATGAGTATTAATACATATATAAGAAATGATAATTTACAATCAATTTAAGGTGTAAAGTATTTACTACTGTGCCCAAAAAGTAAGACCAATTATTATTTTTTTTTTTTTCAAAAACTCTTTATTTATTCTTTCAAACTTATTTCTTCGCCTTCAAAGTAATCCCCCTCCGGACACAATGCACTTATGCCAACGTTTTTTAATGTCCTCAATGCATGATAAAAGGTCATCGGAAGAGATGGCCTTCAAAGCGCGCGGTGATGCACGTCGAATCTCTTCAATCGACACAAAAGGGTGGAGAGGTCTTTTTCCCGGAGAGATCTTTTGAGTTTAGGGAATAGCCAGAAGTCGCACGGTGGGATACGGTGGTTGTAGAAGGATTTGGGTTTCCTTTTTTTGGCGAAAAGGCCACGAAGAATCAATGCAGTGTGAGCTGGCGCATTCAGTGTTTCCGATCCCAATCGATATTTGACGCGTTTGCAGCCCAAAATGGAATTGACCGATCCTTTTAAAATTCCAACATCATCAGCAAGGTCTCCAATTGTAAATCGACGGTATGAAATCCCCAAATCTTTAATTTTTTGGGCGTGATCTACGTCTGTTGAGGTTGTGGGTCGACCAGAGGGTTCTTTGTCTTCAACGCGTTCTCTGCCTTCATTAAACTGTTTATACCACTTCTAAACATTTCTTTCCGATGTAAGAATGCTCCCCGAATGCCTTTTGCAACATTTAATACGCTTCCACAAACAAAATTGAATGCAAGTCCTTTGCTCAATTAATTCAGATATTTCAAAAAATCGCCGGAATCAGTTTTAGCGTCATACAAAGCTAAGCGTAGCTCAAACACTAATGACTATTTTGACGTCAAATTTCCCACAGATGTCAAGGACAGTGCCAGCAACCTAGAGAAAGAAAAAAAATTGAAATTCCGTAAGACCCGGGAATTTTAAATTTAAAATTGGTTTAATTTTTTGGACATAGAAGTATAACCTTGCAGAACTTTCAAAATTTATATTACACGGTTCAACTGTAAATACGAAGTTTTTACGCATGCTTTCAAGTTCGTATTAATAAAATAAATTATAACAAATACTTAAATTCTATTAAATAGGAGTGATAAAAAAAAATAACTATATATTTATCCATCGAGTCATCTGCACCTCATTGGCCTTTTTGGTAACCAAATTGCCCGTTCTGTGTGAAAAACAAGATCAAGCGCAGGCGTCATATATAGCAGGATGGCCGGACAACAGCCATGCCATGCTGAATATATCGGCTATCTTTCGATCACCGAAGTCAAGCATCATCGGGTGTGGTCAGTATTTGGGAGGGTGACCAACTGGGAACACCGCGTATCCGTTAGCATTCAAAAATTTGGAGCCTGAATGGCCGAGTCTCAGGCGCTCGGTGCCACAGGTTTCGGGATCCAGTCCCGACGACGCCATGAATGTTTGTAGTGCTTCGGAATCCCTTTTAAACTGTAGGTCTCGGTCTAATAGGATCGTAGAGCGCTGCAGGGGTAGTGTTACTCGCGTCTGTATTGTATCTTCAAGCTACGCGTGCCCCTGGGTAGTGATCAATGAGTAACATCGGTGCAGTCTTTGCTTATGACATAAGGATAACTGTCTAAGTATTTTCCATATGACTGTAGAGCGTCACAGAGCCCGATTAGACTTCTCACCCACATCATTCCCAAACTGTACAGGAGCAACTCGGCTCTCAGGGGCAGTGATATGGTGTGGTGTAGTAATAGTAGCAGAATGCGCGGCCTAGCATGGGGACTCCGATTTAATTAATTAAAAGTAAAAATAAATAAATTATAAATTTAATTTTGTTTTCATTTTTAATTTGTAAATTTTAAGAATGTATATTTCTACGATTTCTTCATTATGCCAAAATAGAATACCTATGGATAAAAAATATACGATTTTATGTCATATATGAAAAGTTATTTTACATCACAAAGTAATATATATTTTGAAAAAAAAAAAAACCTCTTTAAATAAAACCGCTTTAAATTTTACCAAAAGAACTTTTTAAATTAATGTAATATATAAGATACATCGTTTATCCAGTGATATTCCTATACTATTTTTAAAATAAATTTCTTACCTAATAATATTTATATAACATGAAATGATAAAAATATGAAATTAAAATTAATTTTTATTAAAAAATATCGTAAAATCCATATGTATAATGGTAGAATATCAAAAAAAATAACCTATTTCCATTAAATTATGTTAGATTTCTTTAGAACTTACAAAATGTAAATGTCGTATTACCGACTTCTCATTTCATTTATTTATGTAGTTAAAAAATTCATGGAATGCACATTTGAAGTTTTAAAAAATATTTAATGCTTATGATTAAAATCAGCCTTGTATGAAATATGATATATCAGGCATAGAAATTATTATATGCTCGAAATACCGTTTTAAAATTTATTAGAAATAACTTATTTTTTACAATGTACTTTAAAATAATCAGTTTCCAAGTACGACAAAATTATGGGAAAAAAAACCGCTTTATAAAGTAAACCGTAGTTTCGAGAATTGAAGTAAAGCTTTTAGCTAATATACAAGCGAATTTCTTTTTAAAAATAATTCTCCAAAATCCATTAATGGATAATAAATTCAATTAAAAAAACATTTTATATTTCTTTTTCTACATATAATATAAGATTTTCCCAGAACGCTTACATTTTTCGAAAAACCTTTTAACAGATTAGGACGTAATTTAACTTCTCCTTATTAAATTTTGTTATATTGATAGAAACACATGGATATATCATAGCGACATTTTTTAACGTTTTATATTGCGTTAAATAAGAACTCTATTTTTCAGTACGTGGTAGTGCAAGATTCTATGTTCACGGATATTGAAATTTTAATAAGGGGAGAATCCAGTTTGGTTTTGGTTTGATTTGGTTGGTTTGTCGCACAACGGTCATTTTATGCACACTTTAGGCTAATTAGACAGTGACCTACAGTTCAACATGGATTCCGAACCAATCACACATATCCATGCCCCCGCCAGAATTCGTACCAAGCCATTTCGGGGCCTGATGGGAGAGTGACAAAAAAAAATTCTAAAATATAGACTAAAGAGATATACTGTATATACTTTATATACTATATATACTTTTTATATCTTAAATTGATTGGAAATTATCGTTGCTAAAATATGTTTTAATACTCATAGTTAGTATATTGGATATTGTATACATAATAGTATATTGAGATATAATAATAGCATATCGAGACCTGATGACCGAGCGACTAGTGCTGGTTCACTCGGTGCTACAGATTTCGGGCTCGAGTCCCAGCAATGCCTTGGAAGTTGTAGTGGGTCGGAATTCCCTTTAAACCGTAGGTTTCGGTCTAGTAGGGCATAGGACCCATGGAAAGAAAACTTTTGTTTCGGAATCTACCAATAGGCAGACGAACTTGGCCCATCACGGGGCTATTGCACCATTGAAGAAGAATGCAATTAATGATCAAAAGTAAAACATCAAATTTAATTTCAATGTAAATGTAATTAATGATCAAAAGTAAAACATCAAATTTCATTTCATTTCAAATGCAATTAATGATCAAAAGTAAAAACATCAAATTTAATTTCAATGCAAAAAGCTAGTTATCTATGGATTAAAGCTATACTATACTAGCTAACTAACTCGTAGTTCATCAAAAAATTAATTATTACTAAAAGTCCTTTTTTCTGCTAATACATTTTCTGCTAATACATTGTGTATCTGCGAAACAATATTTTAAAAAATGCTGCATGTCTAGTAATTTTTGACCTTAAATAAGGCATAAAATATAACTTAAGCTGCATTAAAATTGATTTCTAAATTCAATATTAATATCAACTATCCTAAGCCTAAAACTGATAATAATTATCTTTTAATGATTTCTTTGAATACCTGAGCATCCCATCTGTTAAATATTTAACGTGTACGATCAGAAATCAATAATCTTATTCCTTATTATCACATTAATTCCTCATTATCGCAGACGACCTTGGCCCACCACGGGGCAGTTGCTCCATTAAAGAAGAAGCTATTTTGATATGTCACTGTCTTCACCTTGAACGGTGTGGGTGGAGGGGTACGTTTTCCGGCTCATATTTCATATTTCTCATATTTCGTGTTGTATTTTAGAAAAATTGGAGAACTTCAACTCCACATTTCGATTCCAAACGCTACTTATTAAAAGTAATATGTTTCTGACATAATCGACACCATATATCCATTTCAAGGGGGCCAGATAGCCGAGTGGCTAGCGCTCTGGCCCCCGGGATCGCAGGTTTTTGGTTCGAGTCCTGGCGGTGCCATGGATGTTTGTAGTGGTTCGGAATCCGCATTAAACTGTAGGTACCTATCTGTTTAGCCATCGTGCACACAAGTTGACCATAGATGGCAAACCAAACCAAATCTTTTCAAAGCCCTGACCATAATTCGTAATCGCTGGAGATCTCTTTCACATGAACGAACATACTTTAGCACTAGGCAACGAGTAAGCTAAAATAAATAGGTAAATAAAATATGAATATTTAAAAACGCTTTTTACTCTGTAAACATTGGGGTTTGGTTTGTCACTCTACGGTCATTTTCTGCACACTTTAGGTTAATTAGACTGGGACCTACAGTTTGACGAAGATTCCCAAACACTAACAAATATCCATGCCACAACTAGGATTCGAACCTGAAGACTATAGTACCAAAGGCCAGAGCCCCAGACAATTGACCATCAGGCCACCTAAACGTTGAGGAGTAGATGATCAAAACTATATTGAAAACAGCAGTCCTCCTATGTAGTATACTATAAATTGTTTCATCTTAGATCTGCTGAAATCTGTATTCTTCTTGTATAAAAAAATATATATACAGCTTTAAGAATAATAACATTTTCTAAACGTAGCTTTTGCATTAAATAGATCAGTGTTTAAAAATTAATCACAATAGCTAATTGTATGGTAAAAAAAAAAACACTATTTATTCATTTAAAAAACTCAAGAAGGATTTTAACTTGATTTAAGTTTTTAGTTCTGACACATAAATTTTACTTTAATGTTGTAATAAAAGTAGGTTTATTTAAAGTAAATAAATTTAAACTGGTTTTAAATTCAAATGAAACCCTTAGTTGCAGATTTAATGATTATATCACTTAATTGATAATTGTAAAAATTAAAAATGTATTGATATTAAAATTATGAATAAATAAAAATTGTATTGTAATGCGCAGATTGGGCATTCTGATAGCAACTGTGTGTGGTTGGGTTGAAATGCTTGAGACACATGTTGGAGAACTCACGCACAATTTACACACGGACAAACACAACACACATGCAATATTTAACACCTTTAAAGACATATAATTACAAATTCGTGAAAAGATTCCGCTTCTAAGTTGAAAATCCGCAACTCGGATACGCGCAGGGTGAGCAAAAATATCTTCCTCTGAGTGAGTATCTGTAGATCAACTGAACATTCCTCCTGAACTCTACAGCCAATGTGTAGGAGAAAACATAGTTACAGTATTAAATATTTTAAACTGCAACCGGCATCGAGCTTCGATAACTGCAACAAGAAAATGAAACGATTTACGATTTTATTACTTTCCTGCTTATTTATATTAACATAATCAAACAAAGTGCGTAAATTTAGCATTAGTTAATATTGTAAATTGTAGTATTATAAATAAAAATGTATTACTAGATGTTTTATAACAAAAATTAATAATACTTTTAGTCTTATAGCAATCTTCTTAAAATCGTTTCAAAATGCTGCCGGAGTTACACTTGACCATAAAATGCCAAATACAATTCGCCTCTAGCATCTTTGAAGTTCAAATGATTAGATACAGAGCATAATGCATAATCACAATTTTTATTCAATATCTTTCAACTGACGGTTACTGCTTTTCTTCTTCAGATAATGCTTTACTTCCTGACACCCTATTCATATTTCTTTTATTTTCTGATTGCTTTACTAATAGAATCATTCTTTTGCAATTAATTTCTTGAGGCCCTACATTTCTTGCACATAGTGCTGAGTTCATGCGAAAGGTGGGATATCTTTCACTACAATTGATAAAGTGCATAAGAAAACATAGAGCAATGTACGAGATCGTGTATTTCATTACAGTTCTACTCTCTTTTGCTTTTTTTCTGTGAAGACAAGATTCAAGAAGACAATATTCAAGATTATGAAGAAAATTTAATTAAAAAGTTAATTTAGATTAATAATCAATTCACAATTAAAAAATAATAATTTTCAATGCTAATTTTATGAATGTACTACATTTGTTAAGACAAACTCATTCCAAAATAGCAATTTATTTTCCAAGTCAAAACCGTGAGCAAACAACCCAGCAACGTTGACTCGATTTCGATTTCTGTTAATTCTGATCATTATGAGTTTCAAATTTTTAACAATCTTTCCAGTTCATCTTGAAATACATGGCAAAATATTTTTAAGTTTTCTGAAATACTTCATGCTTATAAATTGGCTGACAGTTTCATTTTATTTTTCTGTTTACTAATAGTTTCTGCTTGAAAACATCTTCTCTTTATGCTTAGCATATTTATAGATAATTATATTAAGTATTTACTTATTATAGCATATTTATACTTTTAAATATATACTTAACTCTCTCTAATAGCATATTTTTTTTTTTTTTATCAATCTCGTATTGGAATACTAGTTTTATCTATTTGCCATTCCAATATCAGATTGATAAATCTAGAAAATATGCTATTTTTAATCATGTAAAAGAAAAATATTTGTTTGAGATGATATTTAAAAATATAGTTGAATAACAAGACATAAATTGTATCAAAATTTCGTAAGTATTTTTCTCATATTAAATATTTTATCTATAGCGAGAGCAAGTTATAAAAGATATTTTTAATTGGCTAGGTTATTTTTCATTAGTGATTTCTAAAAAAATTGTGCTTTTCTTTAATTCAATAAAAGAACATCCTCAAAAAAAATAATAATAAATAATAAATGAACGAAATTATTTTTCTTCAATGCAACATATATATATATATATATATATATACATTCTATTCAAATCTGTAATGTAATATTAACTTTTATCTAATACAACACTTAAAAAGATCTGTTGAAAATTTTAAATTTTAAAATTCCATTAGGTTTTAAGGGAATGTTTAATAGAAAAACCTTTTAAATATTTATTTGTACATTTACCTATTCAGATTCATAGAAGCTTTTTATAAATGAATGTTTATTTTTATTTTTTTATGAAGTCTTTGCAAAAAATGAAACGCTTTTAACTACTTATTGAAATATTTAAATCATTTTAATATTGAATTGAATTATCTGCTACATAGTTGGGAGAAATACTGCTTTTAGTTCAATAAGAAAAAGTTAATTCAATAACAGGACTCCATTTCGGTAATCAATAATGGGAATAGAAATATTTATTTTTTTACCATTTTATTTTTTTCTTTAAATAAAAGCAGTCCTTGTGAATTATTTAAAATTTAAATTATTTATAAAAACTGCAAAATAATTATTTATTAATGTTGATAGAAAGTAATAATCTCTGTAATCTGTTAAATTGAAATTTTAACAAAAGTTAAAACTAAAATCGAACAATTTAATTCAATTGACTTAACGTATTCGAAAAATTAAATTACTGTTGCCTTAGATTATTAAAATAATCAATAATTTTGAAATAAATTTTTGAACTTTTAATATATTACATTAATTAATATCTCTAATAACTTACTGCAGTAAAAAATAGTTATTTTAGAATTTTCAACTTAATGATAATTATAATTTATTTTGATGCAGATGAATAATTCACTAAATGAAAATGTTGATGATTTAATTCACTAAATGACATCTCTATTGATATTGCTAAAATATAAGATATTGAAGTTATCTCACGAACTTCATCCAAACCTGTCGCAGCCACAAAGGATCATCTGCCTTCATTCGAACCTACCTATGAATATTTGAAAGAATTTTAATTAATAAATGAGCTGAAAATACACTCAATACAATGGATATGGGCATACTAAAGAGTTTGATGCAGTAACCTATATGTTGAAGACCCTGTACAGACTGTAATGTACTGGACATGTAGTACTGTGTAAGTAGTACGTGTAGTACTGTAATGTACTGGACATGTACAAAAACGTGTTGACACCCCTCTAAGAAAGATTAAAGCAAATAAAGGAATAAGGATTAAAAGATTGCTTACAATTAAATTTATCCAAAGTTGTTGTTTTTTTTCTTCTAATGCAGCTGGCAAACACTTAGACATGGACGTCTTGGATGTCTTAAGGCAAGCTCTGCAGAGGCGTTACTCACTTTGCATTACCCAGGGGGCGCGTGTAACTTGTAGATAAGTCACGGACGCGGAGAAACAATGCCCCGCAACGCTCTACGATCCTATTAGGACCGGGACCTACGGTTTAAAGTGGATTCGAACCACTACAAACATCCTGGCACCACCGGGACTCGAACCCGAAACTTGTGGTACCGACAGCCAGAGGACTAGCCACTCGGCCGTTCAGGCCCCAATTCATCAAAGTTTGCAGATACAAAACTACTACGGTATTGCAATTCGGAGTAATATTTTAGATCTACGTAAAATGCAAACTTCTGTAATGGTTGCCTTTTTTTTCACTGATTTTCCAGTGTCAAAAACAACAAGCATGTTCAATGCCTATAAAAGAAAAGGTTATTGGCAAATACCAGCAAGGTTTAGGTAAACCTTATATTGAAATATCAGAAGATTTTAAAACCAACATAATGATATTGGTAAAACCAGCTTATATGACCAATATAAGCTGGCCAATATACAGATGTGTGACAAATTTGTTAGTCAAGTGTTTGCACGGAGAGATACAAAATGCAAACGAGAGTTTCAATGTATCATATGGACAATATTGCCTAAAAGAACATAAGAAACTATAAACTCTACAGCTATGAGTTTCTTTGGCAGTGTTACAGATCAATGATGGAGCAAAAGGTGTACTCTGCATTTTAAAAACTTTTGGAATTACCTAGGCCATTATACAGCTCAAGGTTGCTTCAAAATCGATAAAGATCGTATCAGTGAGTCCAAGTGATATTCGTTGCCTTCAAATAAAAAATAAAAAGTAAAGCACTTCAAGATGCTAGATAGAAAAAAAAAATTTAGTAAAGATGAGTTCAATGAAGGCATAAACTACAAATGTAGAAATGCTTAGCAATTTTCAAATAAAAGAAATTACTTTTTAAAAGATATATAAGCTTTAAAAGCATTTTCCCAAAATCGCGTATCGTAAAATGTTATACCATTTTCATAGCAATTAAAAAAATTTTAAGATAAAAAACTATGAAACTTAGTACAAATATTTTCAATATGGGAAGAATGGAATGAGCCAAGAGTTAAATCTCTGTCTTTAATTTTTTAGGCTTTGAATAAGAGTTAATTTAATGGTGATATCTTATATTTTCATGCAAAATCACTTCTGGGTTTTCAATAGCTGCCTTTTGAGGGACATTTCATAGGTAATATGTATGTTATATTGCAAGAAATGTCTTAATATATTCACTACAAAAATTTTAGAGTGTAAATGGTAAATGTATAATTTTGTTAAATTTACAACTTCATTTTGTCTTCATATTTTCCTCCATATTATAAATTGTATCATCATATTATAAAAAATATAATAATAATTCATATTATAAAAAATGTTCTCATTTTAATAGATTTATTTTTTTTTTTTAAATTTTAATTTTTATCAAAATTTTCTTCTGTAAATCTATTAAAAGTAGAAACTGCACTTCTAATTCACATAAATTGCTTTAAAAATGTTGCCGAAGGCAGTCAGATAGGATTTTCATAAAAGAAAATGTACCTTAAACAAGAATATTATTCTGAAAGTTTACTAATTACTTAAATACATTTACAATAGAATTATTATTAATTATAATACTCAGATAAATAATAAAAATGTGAATAATTTTTTTTTACATAAAAAAAACCCTAAAATCTAAATTTCATTATTCACTTTTAAGACCATCATGAAATTAATGTCATCTTTGTCATTTGCGCAGAAGAACTGTCATCGAAAATTGTACTATTTTAGAAAAAAACTTTGCATTACCCAGAGAGTAATTTTAGAGATTTAGAGTGCTAAATCTCTAAATTATACCATAATTTTGATTTCGCTCAATCTGAGAAATAATTTGTGCCGTCGTCCTTATGAATAAAATGTATTTTTAATAATTTATCCACTTGGCTTATAATTTGTTCCTCATCCCTTCACCTCAAATTGATAAGCAAATTTCTTTCCAAAACAAAAGTAATTTATTACACAAAAATTTACTAGCATTGAGATAATAAATGTTATCGAATAAATGCCGTAATGTGTGTTATTTAAACTGCGTGTTTTCATGCTATATCAAATAACATCAAACACTGACAAATAACATTTTGAAAGAATTACTTTTGATTCCTGCTTTATAAATGAAAATTAATAATCTTTGTCTCCTAAAAAGTAACTCCTAAGCATTTCAATAGACAACAGTTTGCGAGCGATGTGAACTATAATTAAAACTTTAAAGAGTGTTGTTGTTGTTGTGTCTTATTGCACTTGATCGACTTCAACATCTAGACTATAAGTCCATGAACCCATGGGGTCTCATGAAAGGAGGGAAAGGGAGCAGCTTCTGTTGTGATGGAGCACCCTTAGGTGGCAGTCTAATTTGGCTGAAGAAGCAGGGCAATGCCTTCCGGGAGGATTTTTAGGGGGAATTATCCCACATTTGAGCATCGTATGGAAGAAAACCTGGAAAACTCCCACTAGGCAATAATCTTTCAAACAGGATTCTTCTTCTTCATTGGCGCATATACCCCCTATAGTGGGTCACGGTAGTCTGCCTACTGGCAGATTTCGAAACAGAAAGTGTTTTCTTTATACGGGGTAGCGCTGTTAGTCCAACGCTCTATAGTCATGTTAGACCGGGACCTGTTTTAAAGTGTTTTCCGAACCACTACAAAGATCCATGGCACCACTGTAGCATCTTGACCCGCGGTAGATCACCGCTTAGATCCATGAATCCTAATCCTGTAGCAATGAGCGCCAGAGTTCTAGTGGCCCGACCATCAGGCCCTTCAAACAGGAATCTAGAAAAACATAATTCCTTAACTATGGTATACTAAAATTCTATTCGTTAAAATTATTTAATCATATTCTAAAATATGATTAAGTGAATGCCACATGAACAATTCTATGAAGATTGCATTCTAAAAATTCAAGTGCGACTAATATAGTTCATGTTATGGCAGACGTTAGTTTTAACCATAGAATAATGTGACTCAGAATACTAAAGAACGAAGTTTTAATTTCAATGATAATCGAGAGTTTCTGCATATCATTATTATATAAATAAGCATACATAATTATAGTGTGTGATGTATAACGTCCTAAGATACAGTATTGTTTTTTGAATTCAAAGTATCCTTATTATTATTTTTCTGAAATTTTCAAAATCTTTTTTTTTTCCCTTATCATACTTGATAGACAGCAACATCTTAACCCAGTTTAAGAACCCATGCGGTGCCATGGAAAGAGGGAATAGGGGGCAGCTTTTGTTGTGATAGAGCAACTAACTTCAGCGTCACTGTATAAGTCTGACTTTACGCAGTCTGACGCTGAAGATTAGTTTAGTTTGCAGCTTTACGGTCATCTTGTCCGCACGAGGGCTAAACAGACCGGGACCTACAGTTTAAAGTGACTTCCGAACCACTAACGAACATCCATACTACCGCCAGGATTCAAACCTGGAGCCTGTGGTATCAAAGGCCAGAGCGCTAGCCTATTGACCATCAGGCCGCCGTGACGCTGAATAAGGAAGGCATGACCTTTCAAGACGATTTTAGGGGAACTACCCCGAACTTGCATATCTTATGGAAGAAGCCCTAAAACTTCCACCAGGTTGTTCGACAAAAGGGCAAGATGCTGAACATCCCAAACGCCATCGAGTCTATTCGTTTTTTTGAAACGGTGTCTACAACAAAGATGTCAGAGGATTGAACCTTCACCCTAATGCTCACCAGCTGCGCGCGTTGCCACTGAGCTACGAGTCGGGCTCAAATAAAGTCGAAGTCTCAAATAAAGTCGGAAGATAAAAGTCGTTCTCAAAATCTTTGAAATAATCAAGAAGCGAAATAATCTCTCAAATTTTATATTTACTTAAACAAATTAGGATGAAATGACGAGAAAGACTAAGAGAAAATGGAGAAAAGATTCAGCACTTTAAAAGCTGCCAAACCCGTTCGCTGTGAATTCAAGATGTTTCGTAAAAGGAGAAAAGCAAATCACATTTTGAAAATTTTCGTCCAGATTCGCTTCATAAAAAAAGAAGGTCACTGCGGAAGAAACTTTTTTCTTGGGATGCTGACGCTCTTTTTTTTTTTTTATTCGTTAAAATTATTTAATCATATTCTAAAATATGATTGTGTCACATGAACAATTCTACGAACAATTCTATTTTAAAAATTCAAGTGTGACCGATATAGTTAACGTTATCGCAAACGTGAGTTTTAACAAAAGAATAATGTGACTCAGAATACTAAAGAACGAAGTTTTAATTTCAATGATAATTGAGAGTTTCTGCATATCATTATTATATAAATAAGCATACATAATTATAGTGTGTGATGTATGACGTCTTAAGATACTGTATTGTTTTTGAATTCAAATTATCCTTATTATTATTTTCTGAAGTTTTGAAAATCTTTTTTTTTCTTTTTTTTTTTTCCCTTATCATATTTGGTTGACAGCAACATCTAGACCCAATTCAAGAACCCATGTGATCTCATGGAAAGAGTGAAAAGGGGCAGCTTTTGTTGTGACATAGGTATAAGTCTGACTTAGGGCCGTGACTCTGAAGAAGGGGGCATGGCCTTCCAGAAAGATTTTAGGGGAATGTTCTAGATGGTCTAGAAGTTGCTGTCCCACATGGTAGACAGCAAAATCTAGATCAAGTCCAAGAATATGTGTGGCCTCATGGAAAGTAGGAAAGGAATGACGGCTGCTGTTGTAATGGAGCACCCGTGGGTCTAACTTGGCTATGTGACGCTGAAAAGGAGGGCATGGCCTTCTGGGAAGATTTTAGGGGGAACTACCCCGAATTTACGTATCTTATGTTAAAAACCCCAAAATTCCCTTCAGGTTGTTCGACAAAAGATGCAAGTTGCTGAACATCCCAAGCGTCATCATGTCTACTCGTTTTTGAAACGGTGATTACAACAAAACTCTTAGAGGACTGAAACTCGGCCCTAAATCTCACCAGATGCGCACGTTGCCCCTGAGCTACGAGTCGGGCTCAAAATCATTGAAATAATCAAAAGCCAAATAATCTCTCAAGCTTTATATTTACTAAAACAAATTAGGTTGAAATGTCGAGAAAGACTAAAAGAAAATGGAGAAAAGATTCAGCACTTTAAAAGCTGCCAAACCCGTTCACTGTGAATTCAACTTGTTTCGTAAAACGAGAAAAGCAAATCACATTTTGAAAATTTTCGTCCAGATTCGCTCCGGGAAAAAGAAGGTCACTGCGGAAGAAACTTTTTTCTTGGGATGCTGCTGCTCTTTTTTCATTTATTTATTTATTTATTTATTTACCATCTTCTCTTTCTTCTTATTCTGCCTCTCGGGAAAAACTTTTTCTGGGAAAAGTAAAAGCTGAGGCAAAGGAGGCAGCCCACAAGTAAGTATAAAAACGAGACAGAAAACCCAAAATGAAAAGAGTCCCACACCCGCACCATAAAAGAAGAACAAAAACTCCCACAAAAATAAAAAATAAAAATAATAAAATAAAATTGAGTACAGTGAGAAGGACTTTAAAGATAATCGATGAAATTTAAGGCTCGAAAAATCAATCTTACTTCCGCGTATATGAGAAAATAAAAATAAGACCCACATGGGAAAAAATATAGGATAAAAAAAAAGGTTGTGTGGTATTTCCCGATTGAAGACCCCTCACCGCCTTTGCCCCATTTTCGGGATCGATCGTCCAACAGCGACATGATGTATGACTTGAAAAGATCGGGTTGGAAATATAAACATTTTTTAATATTTTCTTTATCCTTTCTTTGTCTTCTAACTATGGGATAAGAATGTGGAGGAAAAATAAGTATCTCCTAGTAAATAATAACTCATCTTTATATCCTCTAACAACAGTCGATGATGGTCCGCGATTGATTTCCTACTCCTTCAAGCGTCTAAAGAGGGTAAAGCCTTGATTGAATCCTTCCGCCGGGATGTCCCACGAGAGAAAGATTGGTCCTATATTGTAGGTCATGAAAAAATGTTTTTCTGAAGCTAGTCTAAGTCTCTAGTTTTATTTAGTGAGCAAATACCATTGTTGTCAGTGTGATGGAAATAATATTCATTTTCCAACAAATGGTTAAAGTAAGATAATACGTTCATTATCTTTCCTTAAGTATGTCCTGTTATTTGGTTGAAGAGAAACTGTACCACAATAGTTTACCAATTGCTGAAGTTACGAAGATATTTTCTTGTTGCTCAATATAACTATTAGCTAACAGAATAAATTTAAAATTATGTAAATAAGCAATAGGATAGCATAATAAGAATAAACTATTCTGAAATAAAAAAAGGGAATGATAATTTAGAATTTACATTAGGAGGTGTAAGGATTTTCTTTATCCTTTCTTTGTCTTCTAACTATGGGATAAGAATGTGGAGGAAAAATAAGTATCTCCAAGTAAATAATAACTCATCTTTATATCCTTTAACAACAGTCGATCATGGTCCGCGATTGATTTCCTACTCCTTCAAGCGGTTAAAGAGAGTAAAGCCTTGATTGAATCCTTTTGCTGAGATGTCCCACGAGACGAAGATTGGTCCTATATTCTAGGTCAGGAAAAATGTTATACAGAAGTCTACTTTTATTTAGAGAGCAAATACCATTGTGTGATGGAAATAATATTCATTTACCAATAAAAGGTTAAAGTGAGAGAGTGAATGTATCTTAAGTATGTCCTGTGAAGTGATATCTCTTATTATCTGATTTGAGGAAAAATATGATGTTTATGAATTGCTGAAGTTACGAGGCGTTAATATTAATGCTCAATAGAATTAATAACTAATAAATTAAAATTAGCCTAATAAAAAATCTTGTCAATTATTCCTTATTAAAAGAATAATAAGAATAAACTATTTTGAAATAAAAAAGGCGATGCGAATTTAGTGCAAACTAATAGTGTTATGAGCGATTATAGTCTTTGTGAAATTAAGCCAAATGGACCCTAATGCTTCAAACAACCAATCTCAAATTTTTAATCCAAAAAAAAAACCTCTATAAAAGTTGTGTTATACCTTCAATGAACTTAAGAACATTTCTCTAATCTGAAAAAAAATTAATAAAAAATGTTGAAAAATTCAATGAAAATATAATACAAACTCAAAAAAGTACGAATCGACTTAATTGGAACAGAGTTGTATAAGTGTTTATGCAGTCTAAAAATGTAAGAATATTAAGGTTACTCAGAATTGATTGCCTACTTATTCTACGTTAATTTAATTAGATGTATTGAACCTTTTCTGCTTGAAAAAGGCAATCAGAATGAAAAATACACTAACCCCTTTCATTATTTCAGACATGTTAGAAGATAATGGAAATATACAGCATAATCAACAAATTTAATTATTCATATTTTCGAAAATTAGAAATTTTCTTTTTTTTTTTTTTTGTCAATAACTTCTGCATTACCAAGCATAGTTTTACGAAATTAGATTTGAACAAAGGTGCATATAATACAAAAAATATAATTAAATAAAATATATATAGTACTTCAAATAAATTTATTAATAAAATTTTATTTGTTTATGTTTATTAATTTAATAGAAATTAATTGTTTATGTTTAATGAATATTAATTAATTATTAATTTTTTTTTCAAATATCTAGTTTACTTGTTAAAGACATATTTCCGACAGTATCAAACATTTCTAGTAGATTCTATTGTAAGAATAAAAAATATTTCATAATCCTTCGTTTGTATTAGATTTAGCCACTTTATAACATAATTAGATATTCATGTAAACTATTTTTTTATTTTTTAATTATAAACATGGATTTTCCATTATACTTTATAAATAAACTGCAAGTCTAGCATATAATAAATTAGGATAGTTACCAAGTCAGAATTTTCATTTTAGCATTACATAACATTGAAATAGATTCTATTGAAGAAGAATAGATATTTCATAACCCTCCGTTTGTATTAGATTTCATTGGCCACTTAACCTAATGAGATATTCATGTAAACTATTATATCATTTCTCTAATTGTAAACATGGATTTTCCATTATACCTTATAAATAAACTGCAAGTCTGGTATATAATAAATTAGGATAGTTGCCATGCTAGAATTTTTCTCAAACATTACATAACAGACTTTGAAGAGAAATATAAGCCGCTTTTATTTGAGAATCAATTTTTCAATTCATAAACAAATAAATTGCATGAACTGAAGACTCCATCTTAACCTTTTTCATAAAAAATCCCATAATACCATGTGTTACAAAATACCGAGTTGAAATACTTGTTGAAGATATACTTCAGCTAGTATCAAACATTTCTAGTAGATTATATTATAAGAATAAAACATATTTTATAATTCTTAGTTTATATGCGGTTTCACTAGCCAATTTTTAACTTAATTAGATATTCATGTAAACTACTTTTTGTTTTTCTAATTGTAAACATGGATTTTCCATTATATCTTATTAATAAATTTCAAGTCTAGCATATAATAATTTTTTATATTTTCTTGTCAGACTTTTCATTCTCGTATTACATAACAATCCTTAAAGAGACTTATAAGCCGCTTTGTTTGAAAATCAATTTTTGAAAACAGTGCTTTAATGATGATTCAAATTAGACATATATATTTTGTTTTTGTCTGTATAAATATGCGAGTAATATGTGCAATATCCTCATAAGTATTTTAATTTCTTGACAAATATTTAACTGATTCCACCAGATATGATAAAGTTAAAAAAAATTTAATGTAAGAATAAATAGATTAGCATTTTCAAACAAAATGGTTCTTATTTATCTTGTGGAGGATATTGTGACTTTATTATATAGAATGTCTGATTTAGCAACAAAATAATATGATATGAAGTATATTTAAATATGAACAGAAAATACTCATTTAATAATGAATATGAAACACTTTGGACTTCATTATGTTAAAACTCTGTATTTATTAAATATATATGTAGATTATCCATATCACAAACTAATAAAAATACACATTGAGTAAACAGTTATTTCCATCCTATTATTAGAATAATTAGAGGTAAATATCGCTTCTCTAGATGGGAATTTAGTTCTAAAGTATGTATTAAAATAAAATTTAGAGGCAGACCATTAAAAGGAGAACATTTCTGAAAAATAAAATAAGTTATTTATTAAGCTGTAGCGAACTAAATTGTGTAATGTAATAAATTTATAATTGTATTTCTTGGCAAATTTATAATAATTGCATGAAAAAAATTAAAATGTATCAAACGGTTTTTGTTATCCACGGTTTTTGTCAATGATAACTTTTATTTGAAAAACCATAATCTTAATAAAAAAAGTACAAATTTACACTGTTTGGAAGGGAAGGGGACCTGTAGGATTTATAGATGCGATGTTTTGAGACGTTTGTGGTGCTTAAAGTAATTGACCACTTCGGAACTATTGTTATTGAATCCTTAATAATGGTTGGACTGAAAAGTTCATAGGCTGACACATACCCTACTAGTATTAAATCTATATGAATTTTAGTTAGCCCTAACCTTCAAAAGACACGTGTATAAATTTGACAGCTGTTGCACTATTAGTATGTGAGTTATAGCATTTTAGTGTTCATCACGTGCAGTCCACTCGGCTGACTGTCGATTGACTCCGGTGTGAAATGATGAAGCCATGTTTCATCCATTGTCACATATCGATGCAAAAATTCGGGTGATTATACGATTGAACAGCTCCAAATACTGCTTAGAATCATCAATTTGTTGTTTTTTGGTCGATTGTGAGCACTTTGAACAGAGCTTTCGCATATCCAAATATTCATTCACGATATGTCCAACTGGTTCCATTGATATCTTTAGGGCCTCAGCTATCTCAATCAACTTCACTTTACGGTTATCAGAAATTATTTTATCGACTTTTTGATGTTTTCGTCTGTAACAGCCTCTTTATGGCGTCCACTGCGTGCATCGTCCTAGGTGCTCATTTCTCCTCGTTTATATTTAGCAAACCACTTCTCTACGGTTGATTTTACTGGTGCAAAGTTTGAATAATGTTCATCAATCAAGCCTTGGCTTCAATAGTATTTTTTTGCCCCAAAATGCAATGCTTTATTAACACACGAAATTCCTTTTTATCCGTTTTTTCAAACTAACAAAAGTTGCTTCACTAAAAATGCTATAACTCACATACTAATAGTATAGTCACATACTAACAGCATCACGGAGACAAATCAGACGGGTGCTCTATCTCAACAGAAGCTGCCGCTTTCCCTCCATCCATGAGTAGACTGGTTTCTCATGGGATGTCCATCCCACATTGCAGACACTGAGAATTAAACATAATTTCAGTGATCAGCATTGTCTTTTCCAGAACTAAGTTCATAAAATCCGTTTATTTATTGGCAACTTTAATGATGTTTTTTTTTTCCATGAGAATGGGAGAAAATAGCTACAGATATCACTATGCTCCAATACGCCAATTTAGGAAGAAATTGCATGCATTTGCGTATCAAACAGAAGAAAACTAGTAAAACACCCACCAGAAAACTTCAAAATAGTTAAGCTATGAGCTATGAGAACTATCTGAACAAATAATACTCTTAGTAACATCAATTTAACAATGACGTATTTTTGTGAAACTTTTTTATTTTAGTTGCTAAATCAGTTTGAAATAAACTTTTATTTGACATCGAAGGAAAATATCCTATGAAACTATAATAATGTTACAACCTTATAATAGAATAATTAAAACCATTTTATTGTAAAGAGGGAATATAGCCCATTCGTCAGTCGTTGCTCAAAATTTTACGTTTTCTAATTCCAGAATTTTATGTATTTGAACATAAATATGCATTTTGTATGTAATTATTTCTTACAGTAGATTAAAAGTGTCTATTTTTCTACGTAATAATTATTATGTATACGTCTTAAAAACACTCAATGATATTTTTTTGTGTGACATTACGATTTTAAGTTCATTTTTAATTTTTGATAGTATAGTAGTTTAAAATTAAAAAATGATAGTACTGCCATTTTTTAATTGAAGTATTATTAATAAGAAATGTAAAACACAGTATCAAGCCTTGTTATTGAAACATACACTTTTAAAATAATTAATAATATGTTTTAATAATAATTTCATGCCTATGCATTAAATTATATCAATGCAATTTGATGCATAGATATGAAAACTACTAAATAATTTAATATGAAGACTACTAAATAATTAAATATTTTAAGCAAATATAGAATTTCGAACTTATTAGCCGTTTTATCTATTAATATGATTCTCATTTTAAAGACAAAAAAAAAAAACCTATTTGACGTTTTGCTGCAAACTACGCTGTTCTGAAGAAAAGCGTCTTCATAAATAAGAAGCAACCTCAAAGATTAAAAACACATTAAGTTAACAATGTTTTCCGTTCATTCTTCAATAAATAAATAAATGCGCAATAAAAGCAAACATACAAAACCATCTCATATTTTTCCACCACTTCTATCTATTATTTAATTAATTTTAAAGAGTAATTAAAGAATAATTAAAACGATTTTATTGCAAAAATGAATATATCTGATTCGTCAGTAGACGTTGCGCAAAATTTTATTTTTTTAACTCCAGAATTTTAAGTATTTGTACATAAATATACATTTTGTATTTAATTCTTTAATTACTTTTTACTATAGATATAAAAAAATGTTTATTTTGCTACATAATAATTATCGCGTATACGTCTTAAAGACACTCGATGTTATTTATTGAAATATTTTGATTTGATTTTATGTCCTTTTTGTATTTTTGATAGTCTAGTCTCTTGAATCTGTCTCTCGCTGCTATAAATTTCGTATTCGAATCCCTGCAGTGCCATGGATGTTGTAGTGGTTCGGAAACAACTTCAAAGCGTAGTTCCCGGTCTAATATGTCTGTAGAGCATGGGGATGGCAACCCTACCCCGTGAAAAGGAAGCATCTCGTGTCTTCAAATCTGCTAGTAGGCAGTCGGCCTTGGCTCACCATGGTGCTGCTGTGCCAGTGAGGAAGAAAGATAGAAATACCTTTTAAAATTTAAAAAAAATAATAGTAATGCTATTTTCAAATCGAAGCACTACTAATAAGAAATGTAAAGCCCCTGTCTCAAGTATTGTTGTTGAAACATACACTTTTAAAATAATTAACAATGTGCTTTAATGTTAATTTAATGCCCAGACAAGACAACTAAATAATTTATTGTAAAAACAACTGAATAATTTAACATGAAAACTACTTACTAATTTATTATAAAAACTACTGAATAATTTAACATGAAAACTACTTAATAATTTAACATACAAATTACTGAATAATTTAACATAAAAATTGCTAAATAATTTAATATTTTAATCAAATCTAGAATTTCTAGAACTTATTAGCCTTTTGTATCAATTAATACGATTCTCCTTCTAAAGATAAAAGAAAATGATTTCGCGTTTTATTGCTAACTACGGTGCTCTGAAGAAAGGCGACTTCATAAATAAGGAGGGAAACAGCCTCAAAGACTAAAAACATTAAGTTAACATTCTCCAATAAATGAGTAAATGTGCCGTCAGTAAACATTTTCAAAACTACCTCATATTTTTCCTCCATTCCTAATATTATCTAATTAACATGAAGGAGTTCATTTCTTTCGCATTGAAGGAAAACATTCTATGTAACTATAATAAAGTTACAACCTTGTAAATAGACCAATTAAAATCATTTTTACTGTAAAGAGTGAATATAGTTCTTTCGACAGTGGTTGCTCAAAAATTTAACTTTTTTTTTTAACTCCAGAATTTTAATTATTTGAACATAAATGTGCATTTTGTATGTAATTACTTTTTACAGTAGATAAAAATGTCTATTTTTCTCCATAATAATTAATGCGTATACGTATTAAAGACACTCGGTGTTATTTATTGAAATATTTCGATTTTAATTTCTTTTTGAATTTTGCGATAATATGGCCGTTTAAAATTAAATAATAATAAAAATGTCAGTTTCAAATTGAAGTATGATTAATAAGAAATGTAAAAACGCTGTCTCAAGTATTGTTTTGAAACATAAACTTTTAAAATAATTAATAATATATTTTAATAATAAATTCATTACTATTCATTAAATTGTATCCATCCAATTTGACGCATAGACATGAAAGCAACTAAATAATTTAATATTTTAATCAAATGTAGAATTTTTAATATAAATGTAGGAATTTCTTGATACGGAATTGATACATACTAATTGATATATACCAAATAATACAGTTCTAATTTTTAAAGATAAAAAAAAAATAGTGATTTGGCGTTTTACTGCAAACCACGATGCTCTGAAGAAAGGCGTCTTCATAAATAAGGAGCAAAACAGCCTCAAAGACTGAAAACACATTAAGTTAACATTGGTTTTTCCGTCCACTCTTCAATAAAATGAATAAATGCACAATAAAAGCAAACATTCCATGCTCCATCAAGAAAAACATCCATTTTAAGAGCTAACGCGATTGTGTTCTATCATTCACTCCGTAAACATTCAAAACAACCTCATATTTTTCCCCTCCACTTCTATCTATCAATTCTCCAGATGGAATCATGACGTTAAAAGGAAAATGTTCCTCCGAGATCGTGCCAACCCGTAATAACAGCAGCAGCGAGTTAAATGTTTTTCTTGAAATAACAGTTTCAGCTACAGTTTCTGCTCTGAAAATTGCTTCTCGCTGTGTCTTATGCGTCGTCGCCATGGCAAACAAATTCGTTTTCTTCGAACAGCCCTCTCCGAGATCTGTAGAGTTAATGAAGCACGACAAAACATCTTCTCTTCGAGTAATATTCATGTTAATGGAATGATTTTTATCAGCGAGGAAGTGCAAATTGGGTACTCGAAAAAGAAAATTTTCGTTTAGGGTTCTCTCTCTCTCTCTCTCGCATTCCATTCCGACGAGGGGTTTTCACTTCTGTGAAACAGCTTCGATTTCGAATTCGAAATTGCATTAAATTGCCATATCACCGATATTTAGTACGTCGATGGATTCTAGGTAGCTTTTATGCCGAAGAATCGAATCCCATTAGTAATAACTATCTTTTATCGTTATGATTAGATTGTTTTCCACTCGGCAATTCTCGAGATACACTTCTTGAATTTCAAATCGTCTTCATCATTTTCCTCATAGGTTTAAGAACTTTTCTATTATTGAAATAAAGACTCTCGTTCTTCAACACTCTGTAAAATATGAATTCTTACTTTATTAATTTTAGGTTATAAAGACAACCATCAACTCTGATTCCAATGGTTGATACAGTTAATTTTAATTATTCAATCATTATTTGCAACTATATTTCATTACTCATTAGCTAAGTCATATATGGATGGATGATGGTATCATACGATGGATTCCAAATACTAGTATATGATGGATTCTAGGTAACTTTTATGCCGAAGAATCGAACCCATTAGCAATAACTATATTTTATTGTTAGGATTAGATTGTTTCCACTCGGTGATTCTCGATATACATTTCTTCAATTTCAAATCGTCTTCGTCATTTTCCTCACAGATTTGCACAAAAGATCTTTTTCTATTATTGAATAAATCGTTTCAAAAGGAAGCCTTAAATACTTTATAAATATGAATTCTTTACTTCTATTAATT
This sequence comes from Caerostris extrusa, assembly GCA_021605095.1. Taxonomy (NCBI): domain Eukaryota; kingdom Metazoa; phylum Arthropoda; class Arachnida; order Araneae; family Araneidae; genus Caerostris; species Caerostris extrusa. The sequence continues at coordinate 45,262 of BPLR01012652.1, forward strand.
TTGAAAGATATATAAGGCATCTATCCTCTTCTTAATTTCAATGCCTTGATACAATTAATTCTTATTATTCAATCATTATTTAATCATATTTGTAACATTATACGTTAGCTGTACTTTATAAATAACAGCTATGTTTTTAAAGAACCCATGCAACATACATGGTGAAATTATACCCTAGTAATTTTTTGGATTACAAATTATAAAATTTTTATACCAAAATTATAGTAAATATCATAGGAGATAAATCAAATCGTATAAAATGTTTGTGTTCTGGAACCAATAAGCTAAATAAAACTGTTATACTTCAAATGAAACAGCCTTCCACAGACAATTCTCAAGACACATTTCTTGAACTCGGATCGTCTTCATCAATCTCCTCATAGCTGAGCGCAAAAGATATTTTCTATTATTGAAATAAAGACTGTCGTTCAAAAAGGAAACCTTAAACACTTTATAAATATATATTATTTGCTTCTAATTTGTAAGGTATTAAAGCATCTAAGTAATACCAATTCCTTGTTAATATTAATTATAATTATTGAATCATTATTTAATCAACTATATTTCATTACTCAATAGGTAAGTCATATATCATTTTCCTCCTAGGTTAGCACTAAAGGACTTTCCTATTATTGAAATAAAGTATGTCCTTCAAAGTGGGAAACCTTAAACCCTTTAAAATATGAATTCTTCTATTAATATGCAAGGTATAAAGTCATCTGTCTCTCTAATTCCAATATCTTGATATAGTTAATTTTAACTATTCAGTCATTATTTAATCAACTATATTTCATTACTCATTAGATAAGTCATATATCATTTTCTTCTTAGCACAAAAAAAAATTATTATGGAAATAAAGACTGTTGTTCAAAGGGTAAAACCTTAAACACTTTATAAATATGAATTCTTTACTTCTATTAATTTGCAGATACGAAGGCATTCATCTCTCTTAATTCTAATGACATGATACAGTTAATTTTAATTACTCTATCATTATTTAATACACTATATTTCATTACTCACTAACTATGTTTTATAAATATCAACAATGCCATATATCATTTTCCATATAGGCTAGCACAAAATAACTTTTCTATTATTAAAACTAATAAGGTCGTTCCCCTTATACAGTTTATTCGACTAAATAATATAGTAGCTCTATATCATTTTTAGTTCTTAATTAGAAACAAGTAATTTAAAAAAAAATTTAAGTAAATTCCTACTTTTTTTTTCACTTTATTACAGAAAGTCCTTTATAAATAATGTACATTCATTTTTTTAAGTTTATCTGGCGCTATCTATTGGTAGATATATGCAACTTAAATCTAAAAAAAACCAAAAATAATTAATTTAATTTAATTACTGAATTAATATTTGAAAAACTGTATTAATATCAAAAAAGTGTCATCCACTACAAGTTCAAAAAAATTGTATTTGAACTTGAGTGGATGAACAAAAAGTATTTATGAACGATTGAAAATTAGAACAAGATATATATAGGGAGAGTGTGAGCTAATAGAAGGAATTGAAAAAGCATAGATTTGTATAGAAACTAAAACCTTTATTTAGTGATTTTCTTTGAAATACAAATATTTAAAAAATTGATGAATTAACTTAATTATTAGAATAATTTAACTTAACCCTTTAACTTAATTATTAGGATATTTTAAATTGTTAACAATACTCTTAAAATATTAACCAGGTTAAAATTAGTATTAGTTTATAGTTTTTACGTATATTGAATTTTTTTTAGAATATGTACGTTTGAAGAAATGTATATCTACCACAGAACATATGTAAAATATTTCTAATAATCGTGGTTAATTAAAAATGTACAACCTAAGAGAATTCCTACAACAAATATATGAAAATGTTATAGCATAATAATATTGGTTTACTTTTTAGTAGGGTTTCATTTGTTTAAAAGGTACAATTAACAATACAATACAATTAACTGCAAGAACAAATTAATCTTCCAGATTAAATAATCAGACGAACAACACAATGATATCATCCTGGATAACTAAGAAAAATAAAAAATTAGTATAGATACATTATTTAATAATTTTATGTATCTTATATTAATATATATTTACATATTTTAAATTAAATTGAGGAGAAATTAATCAAAAAAATAAGTGACTAAAATAATTATATCTTTTAGCTACCAAGCTATCTTTTAGCTACTTTTCTGAAATTCGCTCAAATATCTAAAATTAAACTTATCTAGGAATCCTAGTATGTCGTTCAGATAAATTACTATTCTGAGCGAATTCTTACTCTTTATCTTTTACAAAAAAAAAACCCGGCTAGACAGTTAATGAGCCGATGCGATGCGTGTGATCCGCAGAGTAAGTAGCTATTAAACAGAGAATTTGCTTCTGCTATAATTTTTTTCACTTCTGGATATCAAAAGGATTTCAATAAGACACTTTCATGCTAATTTCAACTTTTAATTTTTTGTATATTAATTTTTTAGCATTATAGCGTTCTGAGAATTAAATGGGAGATGACTAAACAGCCTGAGACTTTAAAACACATAGGCAATAAAATTTTTGACTACAAACTGATTTTCACTGGAAGAAGTGACCCCATTTGGGAAACTCAGAGGCGGCTGAATAATATAACCCCTCACTTCTTTAGTTGTGTACAGGTGTTACGACTTAGGGATATGTCAGTGATCTTTACCTTCATTCTTTTGTCTCCTCTTTTTTTCCCTTCTCATCTTCGAAAATATAGACCATATTGTTATCGTACCCCATTATCTCCCTGTCATTTGCATATTTTTTCATTAGTTTACTCTCTGAGTAAAATTATGTTTATAGTTATTTCTTAACACTAATTTCGTTAATTCCAGTACATTTTTTTATCTTAAAACAAACTAAATTTTACTGGTTTTTATTTCTATTTGGCGTTATCGTGGCGATTGCGCCCAGGTGGAGGTGGGGATTGTATCTCTTTGGTCTCCACTTCTGGTATACAGGAGGTACATCTCCGCGACAGAGTGCATTAAATTGCTGATCAATCAGTTGATAATCGGTAGTTGTCAATCCTTTTTTGTGGAAGCTGCTGAGATTCAAGCAATGGGTCTCATCTCGTAATGGTGGCAGACGGAGTGATTCTGATCTTATAGGTCTTTACAAATACTGTGGCAAATATTTGTTTTATGTTGTTGGGCTCCATGGTACGCAGTACAGCATTGTACTTGAATAACTTTTCAGATCTTATTAACAATAGGTGTTCTTTCAGAATAACTTGAATTTTAATTAAATTAACTTTATTTCTTTCAGAATAATTATAACTTTAACTTAATATTCAGCTTTTAATGTTCAGAAATGTAACTGTATCTTTCATATTTTCCTCTTTTTCAAAAATACTTCTTCTATAAGTGAGGGTTTTAATTCACCACACCCAAAAGCTTTTTTAGATAGCTCTCATTTTGAGGACAATATAATTACATGAAAAGCAATAAAAGTTGAATGGTTGTCGAAATTTGACAGATTCTTATTATATCCTCAGATAAAATGAACTTTCTAAAAATCTCACCCTTTAAAATACAAAAAAGATTTGTATGCCATTGATGGCGACTTGAAATCTGTAAAAAAAAAATAATAAATAAATAATAAAAAAACTGAAATCTAGTGACCTATTGATTGAAATTTCGATACCAACATAGGCAAAGGCTTTTTACAAATTAAATTGTTGCTTAATTTTATTGTAAACACAAAAATGCATAGATCTTTAAATTTCTGTCATGGAGTAATATTTGAACCAGACTTATTTTTTGAAAAAGAATCTGCAATAAAAAGATAATAACGAAACAAAGTTATATATTCCATTCGATAGGTCACAAGAAAAAAAAGGCTCTAAAACAATATATCAAAGCACCTGATTCTTCTCTGTACTCCCAAAGACTATTACAGCTGTATATCTCAACTAGCACAAATGCATTAATTGTCAGAAACATTGACATTCTCAAAAGGATTATCGAGAAAAGCAAACCTTTTTTTTTTTTTTTATTTGTAACTATTGACCATCCTTATACAAACTGTCATGCTTAATGTTAGTCAATTTCCTTCAAATTCTAGATTCTGTTCTCAGTAGAAACAAAACAGAAAAACATTAAAATTAAAACAGAAAAAAAAAATCGTACTTCAACTTCACTATGTAGAAATAATGAAAACCTAATAACCTCTTCTCTAAAAATAGGTAGAACCTATATGATCTGTATCCACCATCATGACGGACAGCACTTTTACTTTAATTATTTGTCCTCACTACTCTCTACTTAATCACTACTTTTTTTATATAGAATCTACCACTTTCCACCAAACTTTTACTTATTCCATCGGTATCATCTCAGATTGGACCTCAACCCAACTGGAAGAAGTTGACCCAACTTAATCCTGTTGGATTGAGGTACAATCCAACTGGACCCAACTTACCAAGATCCAATTTAATGCTATAGTGCATTTTAAGCAAAATTTAAAGGGAAAAACCAAAAGATTCTAGATAAAAATAAACAAACCTCGAGGTCTTAGTAAATTCGAAAAGATTTAAAAAAGACCCTTCCACGCCACTAGAATCTGATTCATCAGCAGAATCAGAGCATGCCAGCTGAAATTTCCTTTAATGATGACCATGTCGTAGAATACGATGTGAACGATTTGGGTTGCTTTTGAACGAGTTGCTTTTTAATTGAGAATTTTTTTTTTTTTATTTTTGTGTCATATATAAAATGCTAATTTTTAAATCAATTTTATCTCTTTAAGATATAATTTTGCTTTTATTTAAAATTTAATTTGAATAGCTTTTATGGCTGCATTTCATGAAATTTCAAATCTTGTTTGGCCAAAACTGGCCTTTCGCCATAAAACAAAAATTATTTACCTAACTACCTGAATAGTCTATATAAACAGGAAAACATTGGAACACCCATAAAACAGAATTATATATTAATCATGAAAAATATATAATCGATTATCAAATTGAGTCGAATCAGCTCATAATTCTAAGCGGGTTTTTATGATTTGCATGTGATTTTTTTTTGAAAATTGCATTTAGACAATGCATTCTCTATGGACATAAAATTTGAAGAAGAATGCATCATTTAAATCAAAATGCCGAATACACTCTTCAAAAAAGGCATTCGGACGACATTTGATGCATAGAATTCACTAACATTTGACAGAGAGGAATAAAAAAAAAAAAAAATAAAACACTCATAGATGGAGCAGTGAAGAAATAAAATGAAAGAGGGTGCTTACATATTTTTCAAAGAAGACATTTTGTTCCTCAATCTTATTCTCCTTGTTCAAACATTGGATGTTCCTGAACGATAAGAAAGAATAAATATTCGACGTGGGTGAGGGTGGTAAATCTGTGAGGAGGGGGCAGGGAGTTTTACAAGACAGATATCCGGACATTGTGCAAAAAGCAAATTATAGGGCGGAGAAAACGGAACAGGAATTTATTAAGCCTTCAATGGCATCATCTCAGGAAAGGACGATTTCGTTACTACTCTAAGAAGTAGAAAAAAAAAAAAAGGGAAATCGGTTGACGGGGGAGAGAGAAAAGAGGGAAAATAGCGGTCGGGTTGATTTATGCCGCCATTATCTCTCGCCATTTGGCGATGCTGTGGACGTCAACCGCTGTTGCCAAAAGGCGGTACAAAAAGTAAAGGATATTAAAAGGCCCGCAGACCCTTTTATGGGCTAAGAGCACAGCGAAAGAGAAATAAAAAAAATGGCGATTGCGCGCGACCAAAAAACGATGGTTAAACAAAAGCAACTTCAAGACGCTGCTGGGAGAAAATATATGTTAATTTTACGAAGAAATTCATGGCTTTAGCTAAGGGAGGGGGATGAATTTTTATTTGCACGAGGCTTATAAAATGAAATATCGTATTCTCACTTTTTGCAACGTAGCGAGTGCGTTTTCAAAAAAGGCCAGGCCAGGATGATTCGCCAGAGTTGAAGTGCATCCGTCGGCAAATTCAGTGGTTGGTTGCATTTGATGGCTGTTCCTGTTCAAAAGTGAGTGCTGGATCTGGGTTTATGGCGTTTCCTCTCTTTGCAATCCATAACGTCTCTTTTTTAAGGCATCACTTTCATCTCTTGCATACATAAACCGAAAGGCAGTCATTCGTCGAAATGTCATGCAAGGAAAATATCATTTACCGTTTTCTATTGGATCCTTAAAAGTTTCCGGAGATTATGATTTTTTAAATTATGTGGGATTTGTATTTCAAATATTTTACTGCCGCCGAAACTGGCCTATCGAGAAAGTAGTACGAAATGAAATGAATGCTATGATCGATACGAGACATGCTTGAATACCTTAAAAAGCATGCTGAACTAACGAGAAATCTAAAAACGTATCATATACAGTATCCTCTAATTTTATCGCCAAGTTGGTAAAGGCTATACGCGAAATATCTGAATGTACCATATAGCGAGACGTTTGATATCGTTTGACCAGAATATACTGTATTATATTCTGGGATAGGAAGAATAAAAATTCCATGTCTACTATTCATAGCGAAAGACTTGCAAATTTAGGCTTGTATTTCTCATAATTACCAAGTAGTCTAAACAAAAATCGATAGTGAGTTCAATTAAAATTTTAGATTTACTAGAAAATAATGCATTTGAGATTTTTTATTTTTGAAAATTATTCTTGACATTAAGAAAGGAGTTCATTGTTAAAAAAAGATAATTATATATATATTAGTAATTAAATTCAAGAACTATACAATTTCAATACACTTTTTTTTTTTCTTACCACTTATCCTGTATTAAATTTTTTTTTTTTTATTATGTACTTATAAATAGTCGATTTTCATTTAAAATAACTAAATGAAAGGAGCACGAATATTTCAAAAAAAAATACAAATTCATATCGAATACGGGATATATAAATATGGCTGGTACACACAAACATTAAAACCATTCTCTTTTGAGCTGTTCTAATATTTGTCAGAGCGTCATTTTATTCCGTTTTTTTGCAACACTTAGAAAACTCACTATGAGTTATCATAAAAATTTATACGGTGGAAGAAAATGACGAATCGTGGGAAGACTGGAAACAAGGCAGTGTAAAGTGCTACTACATATTTAAATGTAGTGATCAGCGTCACATTCCACTCATGGAAGCACTGATATGCAGCTATATCCGCTGAGAGAAGGCATAGTCAAGAGGCAAAAATGAGTAATGAAGGTCGATATTTGTCCATTACACTGAGGCGAACAGGCGTGCAATAGCTACTCATTTCTCTCGCGATTTTCATATAGTTACAGGAAGACGAGTTTCAAATGCTACTGTTTCCATGTTTCCATGTCTCAACGAGACAGATTTGTTTACAAGAAGAACTTGCTATTTGTGTCTCATTTCACTTCTGAGAATATGAGAGTCCTTTTAGTATTCTACAGAGAAAATCGACTTTGGATGCATAAATCAGTGAGGAATCATTCTATTCTATTCATCGATGAATCTCTCTATGACTTAACGATGTATTTTCTCAAGATAACCAGAAACAATTTTTATCGTTCAGCCTCTGAAAAATATATCGCTTTGACAGCGACGCAAGGTAGGGCGAATTGCTTGAAAAGTTAAAATAAGGGTCAAAATCAAACTTCAGGGTGGCAGGACTTTCTTCAACTACTATATAGTTAATATTATACTATAAATAATATAACAGATTTAATAATATAGTAGTTAATGTTATACTATAAAGTCCTACAGCCCTTATACTTGATTAAGAGGTTTGGAAGATAAACAGTTTCTCCGTTACACACCTCTGAAAATCGCCCAATTTAGGAAGTTTCATGTGTACTCATTAGAAAATGTTTGTAAGTTGGTAATCAACAATCTTTAATGGCTAAAGAATTCTTAGAAGTAGTTTTGTTTCTAAATTCGACTACTTTTTAGGTTAGTATTTTGAGGATTTTGCATTAGTTATATTTATTTTATTAAATTATAATAAATATTATAGAAAATTTCATCTGAAATATATTTGCAAAAATTTAATTTTGTATTTTTAAAAATTGAAAGAAAAAGTTAACGTTTCCTTCCCCCAGATTGCTTACATATATATTATCCAAAAATATTTGGTTAACAACGACGCAGAAAAATTCTTACTCATATTTGTCTATTTTCATATTATTGTCAATTTTGAATTCTATCGGTTGCTTTTTAAATTTTAAAAGATTCATTAATGTTACTAAAACTCGGTTTATTTCAGATTCAAATTTGAGAGAATTAACTGTGAGTAGGAAAGATATTAAGACATCTTAAAAACATCATGACGACAAACAAAATGGAAGACAAAATAATTTTAAAGAAAAAAATTAATATGTGAAAAGAATTAATTTTTACTCTAATATAAAATGTAAAAATAAATGGGTTAATTAACAGAAGAAAAGAACAAAAAGAATAGATTAAAGGTAGCTATTTCATTGGTTTCTTAGAAAGAACTTTCTGATGGGAACGTTCTAAGACAACTTTAATAGTTCTGAATAAAACAAGCAATTTAAAACAGAAACACTAAAAAATAGATACATCGTCCAATTGTTTGGTTATCTTTTGCAGTATGAATGATCTGAGGATGAAATAAAAGGACTGAATATCATTCGTATCACTATATCCAGGGCTATGACAGTAACATTTGACTCACTCTAAACATACGTGCTAATCACAGCCAAAGAATTTATTAAAAATTACGCATTATGAGACACCTTTTATAGTGCATAAATTATCAGTATATGGAATGTAATTAATTTTATCTGGATTGCTACCTATTGGAAAAATATCTGAAGAGGTTTAAGATGCAATGGTTTAGGATTTAAAAAAATATGGTAAAGATTTTTTAGAAGTGTTCTAGAGAGAAATATCATGAAGATAACTTTTTGATTATTTATATGTGTCATATCTTTATAGTAAGTCAGAGACAACTTCCTAAAAAGAAACTTCATTTGATCCTGAAAAAAACAAAAACAATAGGAACTTTTAAAAATACCCAAGTTTTCCAATATCCCCAAGTACCCTAATACCCAAAATCTCTGAATGAAGGAAGTTAATCGGATTCAGAAATTAATTCAGAAGAATCGGAGTTTGCATTGCAAATAAGCTTAAGATTAAAAGAAAAGAAGTGACAGAGGTTTGTGCTTGTAGGTTAGTTTTGATAGAATTTCGAATATTTTTATTTAAATATTAGCATAAAACAGTAACATACATTTTATGTTAATTCAAAAATATAAAAACAATAAGCGCTGAATAGAATAAATTCAGAATTGCACAGCTATTCATTTGCTAATCATAACTTAAATGTTCTTCTAAATTAAAATGACTGCTTTACAAATTCTTTGTATTCTTAAGAAAAATCCGCCTTGGTTTCAACCACATTGAGACCTGCTATCAGCGACAAAGTAACATCGATTGTATCATCTCATCTGAACATCCTTTTCCACCAGTAACCAGGATCTGTTTTAATCAAGACGATATCCTACATTTTTTTCTCTTTTTGGCGATATCCTGTTTCTCACAATATTAAACCGACATTGGTTAATTTGTACTGGATACATTGTGGAGAAATTCTCTTTGGGCGAAAGTTCTCTGCTTTCATCCAAGAACACGAAGAAAAGAATTCTTCACCCCCTCTCTAAACAAAGAACCAAAGAGTGTATTTGAATTAATTAAACTCTACATCAGTAATCCATGGAATGGTTTCCGTCTTCATTATACATGCGCTAGAAAGATTTAATTTAAAAAATTATTCCTGTACAAGTTCTAATTGCTGCCATAAATCAAAGCGAAACAGAAATAAAGTAAAAAAGAATTCAATTCCTTGACATCGTTCACAACAAGCAACTTTGACTCTACTTCGCGTTTGCAACTGGCAGGGATTTTCTTAATGAATGTGGTCTGTCAGATTGCATATAAAGCATTGGGTGACGTATGAATTATTTGGTATTCATTGTATGTGATATTTTTTAAAAGCTGTGTTAAAAGTTTATTTATTTTATTAAAAAAGGGTTTAAGTCTGAAATGTAAATATAAAAGTATTCTTTTGAGAAGTATTTTAAAATTAAAACTTTTTAACTTTAAAAAAAAAAAAATAATTATGAATTTAATATTAAAGTATTAAAATTTATTTCAATTCGTCAACTTTGGAATAGCATAGAATCAAAATATATATTTATTTTATATATTTTTTTTTAAAAATACAACTCATTTAAATATAAATTTTTCATGCAATTTAATTAATTAAATTAGTTGTGTTTTTAAATTAAATGTTAATTGATTGATTATTATTACTTTATTATTATAACAAAATAAATAATAATTATAACTATAGAGTTTTCTCTAAAAAAATCATGAGGCGAGAAAAGTACTGCTTATTTTAACCTATTGCAATAATATAAACACAGTAACTTTATACGACTGCACACGAAACGCTTTTATAAAGTTGTGTATTTTAAAGCAAAAATTCATATCAAATAGCAACATAGTCAGATTAGATTCAAGATGTTCAGTTATAATGAATTAGCTGATAAGATAATAATAATTGATTAATTTTATTTATTTTGTTAATTTTTCTGTTATACCAAGGTTGAATTTAAATACTGTAATATGTTGTTTCTGGGTCAACGCTCTTTGCTTGCAAGAAATCTTTCAAAAAAATTGAAATTCCATAAGACCCTGGGAATTTTAAATTGAAAACTGACCTTGCTTTTTTTTGAACACAGTAGTATATATATATAGCCTGATGACTGAGAGACTAGCGCTCACAGGCTCTCTGGTCTTTGGACCAATTTTTTTTTATATATATATATATATAATTAATGAGCAAATTCTTTGGAATTTTATTCTGTCTTTCACAAAAGAAATCTTTATTCTTGTGAAAGAAATCTAATAATCTTCATCATGCACAACGGAATTTTAAATATCCTTTCGACGTTCCCCTTTAATTTTATTTTTAAAAAAATCATTTCATCGAGTGTGTCCTAATTCATTCACTCGTGAACTGTCTTCACAAATGAAATAGACTGTGAGAATCTCTTTACACTGCTGCCATACAAAACGCTTCCTCATTCAAGTAATACAAATGCTCATCTTTCAGAGACACCGACGTTAAGAATTAGCTATTTGGCGTGCTTTCTCCCTCCTTGGGCTGTTAATTCACTCACTGGAAGTTTTCCGGTATGAAGGATGTGTTGGAGGGCTAATTATTTTAGGGGCTCATTAGAAGAGCTCTAATTGATGTCGCTCGCTTCCCTTCCATTGGATGGCCTATTCCGATTCTCCAAGAAGTAAAGATTAGCTCGGCAGCGTTTTATTTAAATGAGTCACGCATCAATACTCTAAAACTGGGAGATCTCCTCTCTCTTTGTAAAAAGGACGCCTTGAAAAATAATGAGATGGACTTCTCAAGAAAAGAGGATGCGTTCGCCGTTAAGAGGATGAAGGATTCTTGAATAAGTTGTTGAAATGTATTGATAGATTTGCAGTAGCTATTATTTTCGGAATAAACATCTTCAGAAAGTCCAATTAATAGAGTATCGGTGACAAAGATTTAACATTGTCAAATATAACACTGTTAAAGATTTCACGACAGGTTGTTTAAATAGGTTCCTTTAGAAATATAATATTTAGAATTGAACTTTTATGGTACTACAGACAATTTCACAAATACATGGAATAATGGAGATCAATGGAAATCCTCCAAGAAAACAAAATTGCAATTTAGTTTTAAATACAAATTTATAATTTTTGTCATTTGTTTTTAAATATTTGTAATCATTTTTATTTTGTGTTTAAGTGTGTGGCACAAATGTTTAAATAATAAAGTGAAAAATTGGAAGTTTTAAAAATAACATTTTAAATTAATGTTTATTGTAAGAAAATATTTTCAGAATCATATTTATATACGAAAATTTCTCTTGTTTAAATTACATATTAAATTTTATACGTTTTATATGTTAAATACAGTTTTTTGTTTTTTAAAAGGTATGTCCAAATTGTAAAACTCTTACATTTGTCATAATCAATTGATAAAAGATAAATGGACATCATCCAACAAAAACAAAATTGCAATTTAGTTTTAAATACAAATTTATAAATTTTTCATTTTGTTTTTGCAAATATATAATTTTTTTATTTTATTTTGTGTTTTGTTTGTTCTGTAGTTCAAATGTTTAAATAATAAAGTGAAAAATTGAAAGTATTAAAGATAATATTTTTAAAATAATACTTATTGTAAAAAATACTTAGAGATCATTATTTTTTTTACGAAAATTTCTCTTGTTTGAATTACGTATTAAACATCAATAATTGGTAAGTTTAAAGTTTAAATATTGCTTTTTTGTTGTTATTAATTTATATCCAAATTGTAAAACTCTTACAATTGTCATGATCAATTGATAAAAGGTAAATGGAAATCCTCCATCAAAAAAATTATAACTTAGTTTTAAATAAAAATTTATAATTTTTTCATTTTGTTTTTAATTTTCTAAATTTAAAATAAAATGTGAGTTTTTAAAATAAATACACCAAAATATTTTTTTCAATTTATCAGTGAATGAAACCGAGAATTTTTGCAATAATTTTACTGTTTATTTTTCTTTGTGTTATTAAATATAATATAATGGCCAATTAAATTTTTAAAAAATGAAAACGAACTCTGAATTCTAATTGTTTAATCATTAAATTTTGTTTCTAAAACTTATGAATTCTGTAGTTACTTTACTGCTTTTCTATACACTTATTTTGTTAGCTTTAATTGGGGCTATAATAAGCCATTAATCTATTTCAGAAACTATGCCTTACTAGGGTTTCTGAATTAGGCTAATGGCTAATTATTCAACATTAAGTAGAAAGAAGACATTGTAAAACAAATGATTTTTTACCAGCGAATAGTTTTTAAAAATATGGCTAACAATTCAACTGTTATTTATCATATATTTTTATAATTAAAACATTCATATCTGTTAATTTACAGTTCAATAACAAAGAAATTTTAGTTTAAATGGCGTTTTTCTCTATTTCTTTAAGAACAGGCGTTTTCATTAAATTCTTTGATAAATACTAGTTATATATAATATAGGTAAACAATCTTCAGATGAAATGCAATAGTTAATTTTGTTAATAGTTTTTATCTTAACAAAATTAAATATTTCAAAATTTAATAAAATAAATTTTATAACATAGAATCCCTTCATGTTTCTACATGAGAATTATATTTCAACCAAAAAAGTTTTTTTCCTATTTAATAAATTAATTACTTTTCATGACCTTTTCTTAATGTTTTCATTTTGATTATTTCAGTTTCAACAAAATTGAACATTTTAGTGATAAATGTTAATAAAAGTGTTAATAAAAAGGAGTTTTGTATCTTAAAAAAAATAATAATTGAAACAACAAATGGTTCAAATTTAATATTTGAAAAATAGCTTCAAAAGTCAATTAATTTAATTTAAAAATTATTTTTTAAAATCAAATAAAATTAACTTAATTCACTCAATGTACAGATTGTTTATTATAACAAGTTTGATTTTAACATTGAAGTCAATGCACAAAAGAATGTACTGATAAAAATGTAGTGAGTAAAAAATAAAATAAATAAAATAATTTTAATTTTAATATATCAACTTCTTTTTTTAATTATAAATATATAAGTAAATTTTTGTAGCAACTTAAATTTTTTGGCTATATACTCAGCCTTTAGTTTTTCAAAATTTATTTTTGAAGACAGAGCAAAAATAAAAGTATGAAGAACGATAAAATGACTTCAGAACATCAATAAAAAGTAAATTAATCAACCTCTACCTATTAAATAATTAATTCACCCTGTTTTCTTATTAAAAGTCTATTTTTTCCTTAATATAAAAATTAACTAGTTAAAATTAACTAGTTTTGGTTATTTATCAATAAATATTATAAGAAAGGGAATACAAAAATTGAGTAATTATATAGTTTTAATTATAAGCAAATATTAAACATAATTAGCTCAATAAGGCATATAAGGTAAAAGTGTTAACGACATTAAAAATTTTCAAAGTTAATATGATCTAATAGTTTATTTCTTTTTATATTTTCTAGACTTATTTTATCTGAAATATACCCAAAATTTAAAAAGGTTCATATATTGCATTCATAAATTAAACTTTAGAAAGAATGATACTTTAAATTAATAGTTAAATGATAGTTAATAATGATAGTTAACATAAATTAAAGACTCTAGCACAGTTAATATCAGCATGACTTTCTATGAAAAATACGATTTTTGTACAAGGCTCAGATTAAAAAAAGTTAACAATATAAACTTAAAGAGAAAAACTTGTATGTGATAGATTTCTTTTGTATTTATAAATATATTTAAATATATATTATACTTAAAATTATCTGTGAGTAATAGCGTCAATTATTAAAATGTATTGCTATTATTTATTTATTGTTATTGTTTATTTATTAAAATTCAGTGAGTGACAATTAATAAAATTCATTTTGGGTGATTTTTTCAATAAAACAGTAAAGGATTTTTTCATGTGCTAATGTACTAGTTTTACATTTTTTGTAAAAATGTCATTATAGGAAATAAAATCATTTAAATTCCTTTAAATATCATTGCAGACAGGAAATAATTTTAAACTATATACATTTCTTTAAAAGAAATTTTTTTCCAAAAGAAAAGAATTATTTTTATAGATTAAAAAAGAGTTTTGAATCCGAATTTTTGAATAATTAGTACTCTTCTTTATAATAAACCTTACAGAAAAGCTAAATTAAAAAAGAAATATAATTAACAGATTCAAATTAATTATATTTCATTAAAAAAATAACATATTTCTAATTATTTCAAGTAAATTAATCTTATGTAAAGATGATTAAAATACGTTATTTTTAAATTATTGTGTCTACATTTTATTTTTATATCATTGTAAGCATATTGTGTGTGCTTAGTACTCAACTTTGCCTTTTTATAAGCAAAAGATATCGATTTATTATAATGAATTTCATTAATTATGATGCCACTTTATACATGAATATAATTTTTTTAAGCCAGAGAATATATGAAAAAATTCTTTAAATATACTTAAGAATACAGCAATATTTTATTTTATAATCAAAAGCAGTCTGAAAATGAATAACAGCTTAAAGTCATTATCTAAAAATAAATAAATGAATCATATTAATATTTGTTGAAAAAACTGTAACGCATTTATAATCCTTGTAAGTAAATTAATCTAATGTAATTTTTATTTTATGAATAGCTTTATAAAGTGCTTTTAGCTTAATTTTATTAAATTCATTTATTAAATAAATTTATTTCACCAATAAAATTATTATTTCACATTCTATTTTTCACAAAATCCTTTAATAAAGGATTAAAATAATTCATTTTTAAATTATTATATCTTTATTTTATTCTTACGATGAATTAATTACAAATGAATCTACAGTTATTAAATTAATTCAATAATTTTCATTTTTAAATAATTTTACTCTAAAAAATGCATAGCACGTTTAAAAGTAAATTACAATATAGTTTCAAGAAAATCATAATAGAATTTGAAAATATTTTTTTCTTTACAAGTGCGCATTTGCTTAATGTGATTGACAAAATTGGGAATTCTTAATAAAATATAGAAGCTGAAAGATCTTTTATATATAACTAAACATTTTTAAGTTTTATTAAATTATTCTTCAGAAAATGACAATACTGATTATCAAAATAAATTAATAAATTAAATTATTTGATGCAATTGCTTTTATCCAAAAGAAATAAAATATTTTTCAAAAATAATACAATACAATACAATAGTAAAATTTCAGATATAAACAAAAGAACATTGTCGCCTGTTGGATCAGATATAATTAGCATATGACTTAAAATAGGATCATATAATTCTATTGAGATTCAAATTAAATATATTTTAACAATAATATTTTTTAATGTAAAAAAAAAAATGAAAAAATGTTTTTTTGAAAACAATATACAATTAATATAATTAACAACAGATGTAATTAGTATATGACTTAAAGTAGGATCATATAATAATTATATCTGATCAACGGGGAACAGTGTTTTTTTATTTATATCTGATTTCTTTTACTGTTGTATTATTGTATATGAAGGATCATATAATTATATTGGAGGTTCAAAAATCCATTTTAATTTTAATATTTTTGATGTAAAAAAAATGACAAAATATTTTTAGAAACCAGTATGCAATTGGTATATTTAACAACAGAGGTTAATTAGTATATGACCATTTGATTTTAATTTTAATATTATTTATAAAAAAGAAATAATAAATGTTTTAAGTCGCCAAATGATTTTAGCGATTAATATATGCTAGATTACAGATATGAATTAACTATCAAAATTTATATAGTGAACATTGGTATAAATACAGTTTATAAGTACCTAACTAGATAAAATGGATATTAAATAAATCCAAAATAACGTTTATTTTTTTTTATTAATTTGAATTTTGGGTTGTGATCATAACAACTTCAAAATATCGATTAATAAAAATTTAAAACTTATTTAAATACTTTCAATAAAAAAAAATTAACCATAATGCCGGATTTTGGATTTTATTTTCATCCATATTTTTATTTGGAATATTGTGTTTCTAAATTATGTTTTAGAGTTAATTAGTTATTTTAAGATTTGAGCTAAAGCTATTTTAGAGTTAATTATTATATTAATTAACCTAAGTCTGCTCTAATATCACTAGTGGGCGTTCAGTTTTTTATATTCATTATAATATCAACATCTTTAATATTTCATCATATAATAATAATAAAAGAATTTAATGGCATTTTGGAAAATTAATTTTAGACGTAATAAATTAGTAAATGATTAATTATTAAGTAATTAATATAATAATTAATTAATTATTATTGTAATTAAATAATTAATATAATAATAAATGTAATGCGCAGGTTAGGCAATCAGATTGTAACTGGGTGTATTTGGGTTGAGATATTTGAGGCACAGGCTGGAGAAATCACAGCTTTATTGACACACGCACAAACACCACACACATACAATTAAAGATATACAGTATTTAACACATTTAAAGACAAATAAATATTCATTCCTGGAAGGATTCCCCTTTTAGGCCGAAAACCCAAAAGTCCAATACGCGCAGAATCTGTGCCAAATATACTTCCTCTCTTGGTGAAAGTCTATAGGCCAACTGACAATTTTTCGTGAATGCCACATGGGAAGCTCTTTCCAGTACGTAAGAGGAAGACATAAATAAATAAGTAGTTTAATAATTCATAGTTTATAATTAATAAATTTTTATTATAACTTGTTACATTTTGTTGGGCCCGACTCTTGGCTCAATCGCTGGTGAGCATTTGGGCAGAGGTTCACTTTCAATAAACAAGAGCCTGGATGGCGTTTATTATGTTCAGCATTTAGCCTCATCAGACGACTACAACACCACCACATCACTGCGCCTAAACCTGAGTTGCCCCTTTATAGTTTGGGAATTATGTGGGGTAGAAATCTGATTGGGCTCTGTCAATCTCTACAGTCATAGGGAACCGGTACCTACGGCTTAAAGTGGATTCGAACCACTACAAGTTTCAATGGCACTGCTGGAACTCGAAACCGATACCTGCGGCACTGAACCTCAGAGCGCCAGACACTCGGCCATTCAGGCCCTCTTTAGTGGAACTACATTGTGGAAGTTTTGGGGTTTTCTACCAGAAATATGCAAATACAGGGGTAGTTTCTTCTAAAAATCCTCCCAGAAGGCACTGTCTCCTCTCTTCAGCGTCACGGAGCCCAGTCAGACTTCTACCTACGGGTGCTCCATTACAATACAAGCTGTTTCCTCCTTTTCGATCCTTTCATGATCGCCCTGGTGGCCAAGTGGCTAGGGCTCTGGCCTTTGGTATCACCGGCTTCAGGTTCAAATCCCAGCGGTGGCATGGATGTTGTTTAGTGGTTCGAATCCACATTAAACTGTAAGTCCCGGTCAGTTTAGTCTTCGTGTGCACAAGGTGACTGTAGATCGACAAACCCAACAGAAATCCCTCATTCCATGGAAACCACACACGGGTTCTTGGGCTTGGTCTAGATGTTTCTGCCTGCCAAGTAGGATAAGAAACAACAAATATTTTACTGTAACAAATTTGATCAAACTCTAATTTTTGTCTTAAAAAATGTAGATATTATTGAGTATTTAATTTTTAAAAAATTCAAACTTCTTTGCTATCACATGTGATTTATTTATCTCGTTGAAATAAATACACTGAAAACCATTGACAAAAGAGAATTAAAAAAAAAAAAGTTAGATTTTACTAAAAAAAAAATTTACATTAAATGAATAAAGAGTCCGTATTTCACTTAAACCTTTTTATAAGAAAACGGAGCTCGGAAATGTTTTTAAATTGTAAGAATCTAGAATTACAGAATCCATTACAGTAAGTAAAAAGGAAGAAAAAAAGTTCAGAAATAGAGAAGTCACTTCTATAAAGCAAATAGCTCTTTTTCTTTAATTTAACTACCCCATTTACTTTGCGATTGTGAAAAAAAGAAGGGGTCAAAATTCGGCACATTTATAATTCATAAAATTATTTTTAATCTTGCATTAATCTGAACATTCAAAAGAAATTGTCCTTTGCTTTTCAAATGACTTTAGTTAAGTATTCGAAAAGATAAAGGAATTTAAGTGGATGGCAAGAAAATTCCCTTTTTTTAAACCATTGTGGATTTGTTTTCGACTTTTATAAAAAAAAAAATATTGTTTAATTTATCTGTAGTTTGAAAAACAAAAAGAATTGGCTTTTAAGAGGATTTCGAACCTACAAGCATCCATGGCATTGCTGGAACTCGAATCGAAACCTGATGGCCCGAGACCAGAACGCCTAGACATTTCGGCCATTAAGGCTCATCGTAGTCGGACTATGTTGGATGTTTTAGGTTTCTCCTACGATACAGGGTGAGGTAGTTTCCATTAAAAGTCCTCCCGGAAGGCACTGCCCCTCCTTCTTCAGAGTCATGGAGCCCTGTCAGACTTCTACCTACGGGTGCTCCATCACAATATAAAAGCTTTTCACCCCTTCCTTCCTTTCATGAGCGGCGTGGTGGCCAAGTGACTAGTGATCTGGCCTTTAGTATTAGCTTCAGGTTCGACTCTTGAAGGATGTTTGTGAATCGGTTCGAAATCCACTTTAAACTGTAGGTTTCTGTCTGTTTAGCCTTCGTGTGCTCAAGAGGACAGTAGAGCGACAAACCAAACCAAAATCCCTCCTTCCATGAGACTACACGGGTTCTAAGACTTTGTCTAGATATTTGCTGTCTACCAAGTAGGATTTGATATAACAAGAATTTTACTAGAATAAATTTTATCAAACTCTCATTTTCTGTTTTATAAAAACGTTGATATTATAGAATATTTAATTTAAAATAAAAAAAAATCTTCTATGCTATCACATGTGATTTATTTCTTTTAAATACATACACTGAAAACGATTGACAAAAGAGAATTTTGAAAAAAGGTAGATTTTACTAAAAAAAAAACCTCCACATTAAAGGAATAAAGATTCCGTATTTCACTTAAACCTTTTTATAAGAAAAACGGAGCTCGGAAATGTTTTAAATTGTAAGAATCTAGAATTACGAATCCATTACAGTAAGTAAAAAAGGAAGAAAAAAAGTTCAGAAAAATAGTGAAGTCACTTCTATAAAGCAAATAGCTCTTTTTTTCTTTAATATTTAACTACCCCATTTACTTTGCGATTGTGAAAAAAAAAAAAGAAGGGCTTTTTTTCGGTCAAAATTCGGTGCATTTATAATTCATAAAATTATTTTTAATCTTGCATTAGTCTGAACTTTTAAGAAATTGTCCTTTGCTTTTCAAATGACTTTAGTTAAGTATTCGAGAAGATAAAGGAATTTAAGTAGATGGTAAGAAAATTCTTTTGTTTTAGAGCATTGTGGATTTGTTTTCGAATTTTATTTAAAAAAAAAAAGATCGTGTCATTTATCTGGAGTTTCAAAGAAAAGAATTTTTAATTAATCACTTCAGCCTTTATATTCTTTTGATTATAAAGAAAGGATAATTGGGAAGGATAATAAATTTTTTTATAATCAATTCATTTCTCTTTTCTAAAACATTAAATATATTCACATAATTACTTTTTATGAAAACTAATCATTCTTTTATTGAAAAGTTTTACAGGGATGAATTAAAATTATGTACTTAATGAAAGAATGGAGCAAAGATATAATTTATGTAAAAGTAGAATTAATTTTTGTTTAAAATTGTGAGATAATTGTAAATCACAAGATTATTCGATCAGAAATGCTTACATTAAGTCGTTTAACTTTTTTTAGTAACTTTTTTTTTTTTTTCAATCACATGAGATGTTTTAGTTGTAACAGATTTATTTATGCATTACAAGAATAAAACGTGATAATTGATTTGATTGATAGCGATAGTGATTTGATTTTGTGTTCATTTGAAAAGTTGTAAACAACTTCTTTTGCAGTTACTTTCACAAAAATTAACTGTAATTATTTGACATAAACGAATAACATATTTTTAGCATATATTTTAATTCTTTTTAGCACAGTAAAAAAATATGTTTTTACCAATTTCAGTTAAAAAAAATAACATTTGTTATTTAAAACTGAATAAGAATCAGATTTTCGGAAAGAATCATATAAGCGTGGCTAATTTTTTAAAACATTTTTTTTCATAAATGCAAAGCGTTACTAATGAGTATTAATAATTACAGATTTTTTTTATAGATTCAACAAATATGCCGATTTAACTTACAATATCTTCCTCACATTTTCTTAAATTAGGTTTTTATTAAATTGCTGTTTCTTAAGAAATGAGTTAGTTTTAACGAACACTTTAATTGAAAGTTTTCAACTCGCATTATAATTATTATCAAAAACTTTATGTCAGGTTTTCATACAAAATGTCTAAGTGATTCTTATTTTTATAAGTCAAATACAAACATAACTATATATCTTATGAATACAAAATTACATTTACCCCCAACATCTAGTTATCTAAGGATAATTTATACATAAAGGATTATATTTACGTAAAGTTTAGTTTAACATAATGCTTTTTAGTTTTTGTATAAATTTATTATCATTTAATCATTTTTTATTAGCTTTCTATTTTGTATAAATCATTTTCATCACTTAGACATCAATGCTAGAAAAAAATGATTTCATTCAAATGCATGCAATTACAGGTAAGCCAGCTTGCAGTTAGCCTCTATGGTATTAGCTTATGGAAGTCTAAAATATTTCATTCTGATTGAATTGTGTTAATAATTTATAACTGATATAAACTTTTGCATCAGCTTATAGAAGTCAAGAATATTTCATTCTCAGCGAATATATAGTTGATATAAAGTTTTTTATGAAGTTATGAAAGTCAAGAATATGTCATTTTTAGTGAATTATGTTAACCATATATAACTGACATAAACCTTTGAATATCAACTTATGGAAATCAAAAATATTTTATTCTCAGTGAACGGTGTTAACCATGTATAACTGATATAAACTTTTAGAGGAAATGTACGTTTAGACAAAATATACCTAAGAAGCCAGTAAAATATAGTATTAAAACATTAGTTTTCGTTAATAATAAAGTGAAAAGATCATTACTCGTAGGTATTTGTCTAAAATGTCATCAATAATGAATAATGTCCTGTAAATGATCTCTGTACTCTGTACTGTGTCTGTAACAATGCATTGAAACTTGATTCTGAAATGTTCATTACTTAGTAAGAAAGGAATGAATTATTTCTAAAGCATACAGGTAAGTCCGCATAGTTGTATTAGCTTATGGAAGTCAAAAATATTTCATTTTCAGTGAACGTTGTTAACCATATATAATTGATATAAAATTTAGAGGAAACGTAATTTTACTCAAAATACACGTAAGAAGCTAGTGGAATATAGTATTACAGCATTACTGTTCATTAATGCTAAAGTGAAAAGTACTCTACTCGTAGGTATTCATCAATAATGATTGATGTACTGTAAATGATCTGTTTGCATGGAAATTGGATTGTTATTAGCTTGTAAAAGTAGCTTAGCTGAAGCTTAAAAAGCTTAGTAAAGTAAAACTAAGTATAGTATAAGTAAAGTAAAGTAAAACTAAGTATAGTATAAGTAAAGTAAAGTAAAACTAAGTATAGTATAAGTAAAGTAAAGTAAAAAAAAAAAGTATAAAGTAAGTAAAAGTAAAGCAAAAATTGGGCCTCTTAAATTTTCCTGCTAAATGTTTGTGAATGGCATTGACAAACAAAATTTAAAAACTAATATTGACCATTGCTTCTTTAAAAAATATTTACAGTTGTTCAGAAACAGTTTATAAACAAAAAAAAAAAAACTTTTTTTTTTTCTTTCAATGCATTAACAATTGCCCCACCTCCAAAAAGGGGAGATATTCCCAACTATCCGTATCGTCCTAACCCAGTTTCCCCAAAGAGGAAATTCCATCCAGTGTGTCCTCCTATTCTTAGCCCAATCGTCCCTCATCACGATTCAGAACAAGAGACATTCCTCCACCAAATTCTGGAGATAATGCATTCCGGGAGAAGGTGTTGAGCAGGGAGAAGAAAGGAAAACTCGGGCGGCGAAAATCAACACGAGGTGGGCATTGTAGGGTGCGGAGGAAAGTGCCGGAAGGCCAATCACCAAAGAGGAAGTAGCATTTTCTTTCTCTTCTAAGGAAACTGGCAACCGAAGCAAAAGCAATGAAGTTCTCACTAAGAAACCATAGAAGAAGTCCAGAATACTGATAACCGCACTGCACGAAGGGTAGATCTCCACCCCCTGCACTCGAATGTCGTTTTTAGGACGAAAAAAAAAGAATTAAAGAGTAATTCCGAGAAAGTCACCCTTTGTGTGTTCGGTGGTGAATAAATTTAAGCTTGCGGGTGACTCTTGGAATTTTTTTCCACCTGCAAATTGTATACGATTGTTTCGAAAGATAGCAATTATTTAAATTGTGAATATTGGTTTAAATATCATTTACCCAATGACCCATTAATTACGATTTATGGTTTGTTG
Source organism: Caerostris extrusa (assembly GCA_021605095.1). Lineage (NCBI taxonomy): Eukaryota > Metazoa > Arthropoda > Arachnida > Araneae > Araneidae > Caerostris > Caerostris extrusa. The sequence continues at coordinate 68,337 of BPLR01012652.1, forward strand.
AATTTATGATGACATGATACTTATAAATGATTAATATCCATGTACTCTTTTAGGTTTTGAAACAAATCTATATCTTTACGTAATATGTATTATTTAATTTCTTTTATAATATAGGCACAGTTTTTTAAGTGGTCATTGAGACTTGAAATATATCGTTTATCGATACACAAAGTAAGTTTCACATGGGTTTAAATGTATATGAGTGTAGAAAAATTATTATTTAAGAATTCAATGCATTAAAATATTAAAACTAAATATCAGACTATTTTTAGAAAATACAATTTAAATATAAATTAATTAGTAAAATACATATTAGCCATGTTAAAATAGTCTATTATTTTATTGTACACCGATTTTTTAAGAACTAACGAAAAATCAGAAGACCTGTGATTACACAATCATAAATAAGTAAATTTCATAAAAATTACAAAGTTTAAGTAAAAATTAAGTTAGTTAATGGAGTTAATGAAGCTGTTGTCATTGGAACTTTTCGATAACATGCCCAAAAAACAGGCTTTTAATTGTTGCCAAGTTCTACTTGAAGAACACTGAAGTGAAATTTCAAGATATTCCTGTTTTATATATTAGATATCGACAACTTTTATTGAAGAGTTACAATGACTAGCCAATGAGCGAATAGAATTGGTCAAACCTATCTCTATGGATCAAGATTATTGAATGTGAGCCCTTCACTTATTTAAAGTATAAAAATGTGCATTCCTAATAACGAAAACAGCTTCTAGGAATTACGGCTGAGAAAGACCTAGAGCTACAATGATCATGCAGATTATTTTTATTTGAATATAACAACTACAAGTGGCGCATAATCGCTACACCCATATTTTTCTTGTAATAGCTGAGAGCTTAGTATTCAGATCAAATGCATACGAAAAAGCTTCTCGAAAGAAGTTAGATTCCAGCATTGTGTATTCATCTTGCACCAGGCCACCGAAATAAGAGATTTAATTGGATAAACATATATGTCAATCGAAATGCAAGTTAATGAAAGTTTGTCCTTTTTAATGAGGAGTTCAGATTACGTTTGTCAATTTTTTAAAGAATGTTGTTAATCTGTCCATAGCTAGAGACTCACCATTAACAAATTTTTGACTAATTTTCTGGGTCCAGTTCATGTAGGCGTCTTCTTTAGATGCCCAGTTGTCTTATATAACGTTAAAAAAATCACTGTTACTAACATTCTTAATCCAGTTCATTCATCCTGATCATACTGCCAAATCATACATGCCCATATACGCTGGTTACCACGCTCTCTCCAACAACCGGAAATTTTTGTTACGATCTTCAGATTGCCTTGACATAGAAATGTCTTTGCTTCCAACTGAATAAATAAGCACCATTATTTTGAAAATGTAACATCGTTTTTGTGCTTATTTAGCTTCATATTGAATTGTGAAACTATGTTTTTCCGTATATTTCTATTATGTGTGATTTCAAGAGAGAAAATTAGTCTAATGTGTTTTTCTGACTAATTTTTGAAGGGCTTTTTGAAGAATGTTTTAGATTAAAATTCATTCTATTCCGTGGAATTGAAATCTACAGTCACTATTATTTTAATTTCTCCTTAATTTTTGGAAGCTAGTGCAAAATAGTACAGCATAAATATGGATTGAAGCTTTCTTCGTAATTTCATCACAAAAAAAAAAAAACATGAGAGACATAAAAAAAAAAAAAATCAGAATACATTAACAATATTTTGCTCATAAAAAATGCAGAAGACCACGCTCAAATAAAAATGAATATGAATCATTGAATATGAAATCCAGCAGAGAAAGTTTATTTTATTAAATGTGTAGCATATTATTGTCTTCTAAAATAACAATATGCTTATATCCTTGTCTTGTTTTTAAAGACTTGCACATTCTTAACTGCTGTGAATACGTGACAGCATTTCTTTAAAGAATGATTCCCTATTTCAAATGTTAAGTGTTCTTCGTGTCCTCAATCAATCCAAATGCATTAGTTAATATTTAAATCAAAGCAGAATGCTGTCTAATATATTCGAGCTATAAGTACTTCTCAGCAAAAACCAAAACTAAGCAGTTTACCATAAAAACATATAGCACAGGGTTTTTAAGTGAAAGTCGATTGTCTATCCTTTAGTTCCCGTTTCCAAGGGAAATAGCACTTCCTCTTTGGAAATACATCTTCCGGAACGATGCACCACATTTATATGTGCAATTGCTGAAAAATAATGTCACTGAATGTACACTTTTTCCTTGTTTCCATCTATACTGTCAATCCTTTGTAAGTATTTTTGTTTAAAACCATATATATATATATATTATATATATATATATATATGGTTATACGCACATGCACACTTATAAACTCACGTTTGTGAAAATTGCAACACCCTGAACTAAAACTCTATTTAAAGTATTAAAATTTATTAATTAAATTTAATCAATGAATTAATATTTGAAAAAACTGTATTCACATCCAGTGTCATCCACTACAAGTTTAAAAAATGTATTTCAGCTTGAGTGGATGAATAAAAGTATTTTATGAACGATTGAAAATTTGTGCAAGATATAAAATGTTTGTGAAAATTGCAACACCATGAAGGACTTACGCGAGTGAGCTGAAATTTTCATGAAATGCAAATTAGCGCATGATATGCAAATGGTTAGAATTTCAAATCCGTAGCGCATGCGTATACTGAGCAGCGCCCTCTGAACTGCGGATGGATCCCAATAAATAGACGGCTGTAGCAAGGCGTGTATGGCTATCGGTGGTTATCTGCTAGTGGTAAACGTTAGCTCAATCGTTACTTATGCCTCTTCGACGAAAGAGAGCGAGATTTGAACAACTTACAGAGTTTGAACGGGGGAGAATCATCGGCCTTCGTGAAGCTGGATTGTCTTATCGTGCAGTAGCCGCTCGTGTGCAGCGTAACAGCAGCACAGTGATGCGTCTTTGGAAGCAGTGGACGGACGAGTGTCGGACAACTTGGAAATCCGGGAGTGGACCCCGAAATGTGACGTCAGCTCGCGATGATAGACACCTGGTCCGCATGGCGCTGACGGGCCGTACAGCTTCCTCTAGACAATTGGCAGCACAGTGGTCAATAGCAACAGGTGTTTCATTGTGTGCTTCATCAATTCGTAGAGGTCTGCTGCAGCGTCGACTGCGCTCAAGGATTCTTTTATACAGGATCCCTCTCACGCTAAACCATCGCCGCCTGCGGCTACAACGGGCCGCTCAGCATAGAGACTGGCGTGCTGATTGGCAGCATGTCGTGTTTTCTGACGAATCCCGCTTTAATTTGTGGTACCATGATGGCCGCATTCGTGTCAGACGCTATGCTGGCGAACGCCACCTTCCGGAGTGCATTATCGAACGCACCCCACAGTGGACGAACACCCAGAGTTATGGTCTGGGTTGCCATAGCATATCATGGACGATCTCAATTGCTAAGAATTGTGGGCAATCTGAACAGCAACCGGTACATCAGTGAAGTTCTACAGCCCCAAGCTGTTCCCTTCCTTCAAAGCTTGTCAGGCGCTGTATTTCAACAGGCCCCTCATATCGCTAGGACTGTTCAATCCTTCTTTGCAACGCGGCAGGTACAGCTTCTTCCTTGGCCTGCGTATTCCCCGGATATGTCGCCGATTGAACATGTGTGGGATTTCGTTGGTCGGCGTCTCGCTCGTGATTCTCGTCCTGTTGCTTCTACAGACGAACTTTGGGTGCGCATACAATATGGAATGCTCTTCCTCAGGCAGACATTCAAAATTTTTTGACTGCATGCCACGTCGTGTAGCAGCACTTATTGCGGCGCGTGGTGGCTACACAAAATACTGATTCCGATCTCTTGTTATTGTTTGTTTGCTTTGAACATTTAATCATTTATTTGTACCACTACCACTCAACTGTGTATTAAATTTCATTCAATTATGACGATTCCTTCATGGTGTTGCAATTTTCACTAACATGAGATTTATATATATATATATACATATATATATATGATTTTAAACAAAAAATACTTCCAAATGGTGTATTTTCAAAGAGGAATTACTATTTCCCTTGAAAACGGGGAAGGTTCTAAAGCACAAACAATGGACTTTCACTTAGAAACCATGTGCTATACGTTTTTATGCAAAGCTCTTTAAATTTGATTTCTCTGAAAAGTGAGTATATCTCGAATATATTAACCAGCATTCTGCTACGATTTAAATATCAATGAATGTATTTGGGTTGTTTGAGGATGTATATATTGATATATATGTCAAATAAATGGCTTTTTCAGCAATTTTGAACATACAAGGTATTTTAGTTTAATTTGTGCCACCTTTGATTATCGTCAATTTTTTCCTAAGTCGACGTGTATACCTTTAATTATCGTCAATGACGTGTTCTCACTTGAATTATAAAGTGTTGTTTTCGCTAGTAGCATATGAATAACTTTTCAAGTAAATAATTCATCATTTCTGGTTTAAAAATGTTTTTGAGCGTTTAAGCCATTGAAAACGATATAAATATTTATGAACCTGAATCTCTGAAATTAATTCATTTTTAAAACAAAATAGGAAGCAATTTTTGATAATAAATTGTGATCAGTATTATTAATGAGTGTGTTCCTCCTTTTTTAAGAAATTAGATATGTATTTCATGAGCAATTCTGATTACATTGATATTTAATCAATGTTCTTAACAAGATTTAAGTATATCTAATGGAAAACGAATATTTTAGATACGAAATATTTTTGAAAAATAATTTTAAATATATTGTATGTATTTTTTTATTATTTGATATTATTAAAAATCATTTATACAGTTTAAAGCCTTTTAAGTTTACATGAAAAAAATATTATTTATATATATATTTATTTATTTTTAATTTAAAAAAAAAAAAGAAATTTTCAAACATAAAATATTCAGCCATCAATTATGCCAAACTTTCTTTTTATTATGACAAACAGATAACGAATGCCTTTCAAAAAACACCTGACTTGAATTTCTAATTAAAGAGATAATTTCTAAAGAAACATTTTAAGCCGAAATTTATGCCTTTAAGTTTCTATCTACCTTTGAAACTTTAATCCAGTTAATCTGAGGGACTAAAAGATTTCTGGAAAAAAGGAAAATTAATTTATTTTTCATTACACGTGCATAATAACACTGATGTTTTATCATCTTTATTGTTTCAAAAATACTCTAAAAGAACGAAACTAATTACAGCCTTGTATATTTTTATTAATCATTTGTTTCGTAAAATATTAGCCTTTTAATTTAGTCTATAATATATATAATTTTAATAAGTATAAATGTATTACTTATAACCAATATATAACTGTAGTAGGTATTCTATGCTTAATCAATAAGTATTCTGTATTGTAAATTGAAGTAGAAATTTAACAAATTATCTGTAGTAAACTATAACTATTTAGGACTTTAAAAAAATACAGTTTCAAATTTTTTTGGGTATTATAATGCCATAAATTAATATTTATGGCATTATGATTAAACATTAATTTGTGCATAAAATTATATATAGTTTTTATTATTTTATAAACAATAAAAACACATGCACTTCTTAAAAAATACTCTAATAATTTTACTTTATAATACAATTGAAATAACAAACATTCCGTTTGGCGAAAATGTCTACAAAAAAAAAAAAAAAAATTGACGAAAATATCAACAAAAAAATCATTTGGCGAAAAAATCACCATTAAGATTGTCAAATGATGCCAAATTCGATGATTTTTTGATGAATTTGAGGATTTATTAAGCGATATTTAAAGTATAATTGGTCAATTTTTTGGAAGATATCTGTATCGGTTGAAAGAAAATAAATAGTTTTTAAACGACTTCTATGAAACTTTTTTATATTTCGATCAGTAGTCTTTCGGTGTGAACAATAATAAGGTGAACTTGACACTAATAAACACAAGCGTTTTTATTCATAATTTTATCATTTTAGTGTGTTTTTAATACTTTTAGCTGATAGTTAGAATTTAGTTTTATTCAAAGTATATAATTCATGTGAAATAATTAAGCAAGATGTGTAGTTAAAATAAAATCTGTACTCCAAAAATTTATGATAGCAATTTGAAAAATGTTTTAGTTAGTAGTAGTTAAGTTTCATAATTCTTCAAATATTTATTTCAGCAAATGTGAAGGGTTAAATAAGTAATTTAAATAAATTTGTTCAAATGCTAATAAGTTTCTTAAATAATGATTGAAATAAATAAATTTTAGTACTAATTCACAGCATAATTACTTAATTCATAGCGTCTTTATATTAAATTACACAGTAAAATAATAAATATTACATAAAATTGCTCATCTATTGCATTTTTGAAACACTTCTCATAACACATTTAAATCTGTTAATTAAAGCAATGCAAAGCTTCTTCATAAAAATTAGATAGTCTGATGAAATATTCGCTTCAGGGCTTTCATCTATGTTTCAACTATTAGAGTAAAAGACATTTTTAACTTTTTCAAAGTGAATTAACAAACGCAGCACATATGAAGGAATTTATGAAACATTAAGGAATGTCAATATTTATTTCGTCCATTTTCCTTTTCTGAAACTATCTTTTAATTAAAATTTTTTTTTTGGAGATTTGGAATCCGTATGCTATTATTTATTTTCCCTTTCTATAGACCATGATTAGTTTTAAGTGTATAAAAATTAAGATATATATATTTTTAATTACGTCGAGGACTGGGTTAGTATTGACCATTTCCCTGTGGGCTGCACTGACGAATGCTGCTACTCATTTAGCACCAATCAGGGGGCGCGTGTAACATAAAGATATGCTACGGACGCGAGTAACACTAACCCCAATACACTATATGACCATATTAGACATGGACCTACGATTTAGAGTGGAGGGTTGCTAGCCCTACGCAAAGCGTTCTACAGTCATAGAAGACCTTTTGGGCCTGATGACCGAGTTACTAGCGCTCTATCATTCGGTACCATTTGATTTGGGTTCTAGTCCCGGTGGTATCTTGGATGTTTGTAGTGGTTCGGAATATACTTTAAGCCGTAAGACCCGGTCTCAAATGACCGTAGAGAGTCACAGAGCCCTATCAGACTTTTCATCCACATCATTCCTAAACTGTAAAAGGGCAACTCAGCTCTAGGCACAGTGATGGGGTGTGGTGTAATAGTAGTAGTCATAGAAGACCGGAACCTATGGTTTAAAGTGTATTACAAACCACCAACAGACATCCCGGGCACTGCCCTAACTGGAACCCAAATATTGCGCCACCGAGTGCCAGAGGAATATATATATATATATATTATTGATTAAAATATCTTAAATAAATTTTTGAAACTCCCAATATAATTTCATGCCTTTATTCCCCTTTCAATTTCCGACCATCAGCTGAATATTTATCCCCGTGATGCTTCAACGATCTGTAGAACTAATAAATCAATTTAACATTAACTTGCGCCTTGCAACTTAGACTAAATTTATTAGTCTTTAATTTAATGAAGTAGCAACAAATTTACGAGATTTTTTTCCAAGATTTATTCTCTGTTTACTTGAAAGATAAATTTAATTTCAATGCGGAATATTTTATGAATAAAGTCTTATATGAATCATAATTTATTTTACCTGATAAAATAACAATCACGATATTTTCTATAAATTTTAGATTTACTAAAGTTTCAATAATCACCAAGTGACATTTTGTAAGTAATTTCAATCAAATATTTAGTTTTGTTATCTCACTTATAGTTTGGATTGTAAAATCATAACAATTCAGGAAAAAAACACAGCATCTTTAATTACTACTGTGCCCAAAAAGTAAGAAAAAAATCCTTTTTATTCTTCCAAATTTATTTCATCGCCTTCAAAAATAATCCTCTCCAGACGCAATGCACTTATGCCAACTTTCTTCCATTCATTTCTGCCATTGAGGATCCACAATGCATGCTGAAAAGTCATCGGTAGGGATGGCCTTCAAAGCACGTTTCGTTGAATCTCTTCAATCGACTCAAAATGGTGTCCGTGGAGTGGAATAAGTTTAGGGGAATAGCCAGAAGTCGCCCGGAGTGAATACGGTTGTTGTGGAACGATACGGGTTTAATTTTAGGCGAAAGAGTCACGAAGAATCAATGCAGTGTGAGCTGGTGTATTCAGTGTTTTCGGTGCCAATCGAGATTTGACGCGTTTGAGGCCCAAAATGGAATTGACCGATCCTTTAGAAATTCCAATTCATCCTCAAGGTCTCTAATTGTAAATCGACGATTTGCAAGCACCAAATCTTTAATTTTTGGACGTGAGCTTCATCGGTTGAGGCTGATGGTCGACGGATGGTTGATGGTTTGTCTTCAACGCATTTCTCTGCCTTCTTTTAACTGTTTATACCACATATAAATATTTCTTTCCAATATAGGAATGCTCACCGAATGCCTTCTGCAACATTCTATACGTTTCCGCAAACAAAATTGAATGCAAGTTCTTTGCTCAATTCCTTCAGACATTTCAAAAATCGCAGGAATTAGTTTTAGCGTCTCACAAAACCAAGCGTAACTCAAGCACTAATGAATATTTTGACGTCAATTTCACACAGATGTCAAGGACAGTGCCAGCAACCTAAAAAAGAAAAAAAAAATTAAATTTCATAAGCCCCGGAAATTTTAAATTGAAAAGTATTCTTACTTTTTGGACACAGTAGTATTTAATTTATTTATTATTAGTTTAAAGGAAATTTTAATTATGCAGGTTTTATAAAAAAGCATATCGCATAATTAATAGAAATTAGTTAGGAATGAAAAAATTAAAAATATTTCAAATTAAGAAAAAAAATCAGGAAGAAATATTAATTTATCCCTTGCATTTTTCCACACCATATATGACAGTGTGTACATAATTTTAAATGATGTACCGTATATAATTTAATTAAAATGTGCCCATGGTATTAATTTTAGGTGAAAGAAAATAAACATATACTTTTGAAAGATAAATTTATATTGGTGAAGATACTAAGTACAAAAAGTAAGACCAATTTTCAATTTAAAATTCCCAGGTCTTATCGAATTTCAATTTTTGTTTTTCTTTTTTAGGTTGCTGGCACTGTCCTTGACATCTGAGTGAAATTTAACTTCAAAATATTCGTTAGTGTTTGAGTTACGCTTGGCTTTGTGAGACACTAAAACTAATTCCTGCGGTTTTTGAAATGTCTGAATTAATTGAGCAAAGAACTTGCATTCAATTTTGTTTGTGGAAAACGTATACAATGTTGCAGAAGGCATTTGGTGGGCATTCCTACATCGGAAGGAAATGTTTAGAAGTTAAGCAGTTCAAAGAAGGCAGAGAACGCGTTGAAGACGAAGAGTCCCTCTGACAACTTCAACCGACAATGTTCACATCCAAAAAATTAAAGATTTGGTGCTTGCAAACGGCCGATTTACAATTAGAGACCTTGCTGCTGATGTTGGAATTTCAAAAGGATCTTCCATTTTGGGCCTCAAACGCGTCAAATCTCGATTGGTACCGAAAACACCGAATGCGTCAGCTCACACTGCATTGATTCTTTATGACTTTTTCGCCAAAAATGAAACCCATGTCGTTCCACAACCCCGTATTCACACCGTGCGACTTCACGCTATTCCCTAAACTCAAAAGACCACTCCGGGGACACCATTTTGTGTTGATTGAAGAGATTTAACGTGAAGGGCCATCCCTGCCGATCATTTTTTAGCATGCATTGAGGGCTGGAAAAACGTTGGCATAAGTGCATTGTGTCCGAAGGGGATTACTTTGAAGGCGGTGAAATAAATTAGGAAGAATAAATAAAGAGTTTTTGAAAAAAAAAAATAATTGGTCTTACTTTTGGGCACAGTAGTAACTCGTTTATTTTAATAACAAGAATTTCACTGAAAATGAAGCAAAATTGTGATTTGTTTTTTTTTTTGAAATAAACCACTTTTTAACAAACAATGAATATAAATGTCGTGCTTCAAATTAAAGCATATATTTTTCATATCGTTATGATTGAAAATTATTTTAAAGTTAAGTCGTTTGATTAATTTGTAGTAAATTTCAATTTAAAATGAATAATTATGTTTACTACTAGATATGCAATTCCTTTATTAATTATTATAATTCTGTGTTTTCACTATCATGAAATAAAATATATTGTATCGAGACGTATTAAATTTATGTAAATATTATAAAATTATGTAAATTTCAGGAAATATTCATATTGTGCATCCCAAATTATCATTCCATATCGGTATAAAATAAATTCGAGCAATTACATTTATATATATTCAACGAAAGAATTAATGAATTTATACACATTGCGTTCATTCTTTTTTCTTGAAGTTTAGTGCACCATGCGTATTTCATAAAAAAAAGAAATGGACATCAGAAATGAAAGGCATAGTTACGAGAATGATTTTTTAGTCATAAAATAGAAACAGCAGGAAACATAAAGATTCATTAAATGATTAAAACATAATGATGAAAGAAAAAAAATACACCAATTTTCACTCATGGTCGAAGGGAAAGAGGGTAGTTTCTGTTGTGATGGAGCACCCGTATGTAGAATTCTGACTTGGCTCCGTGACGCTCAACAGTCATATGAGAACCCCGGCCTACGGCTTAAAGTGGATTCCTAACCACTACAAACAGCCATGGCACCACCGGGTCTCGAACCCGAAACCTGTACCAACAAAATCCAGAGCGCTAGACACTCGATTATTCAGGCCCATTTTTTATTAAAAACAAATCTGTTTGAAAATGAGAAAATGTCTTTCTTTTAATAACTGAAAAAAAGAGGTTGCATCTGAGTTTAAAGGTATTTTCACAAGTCGACTATATTTTAAACAAGTTTCAAAAAATTTATTTAATATAATTTTAGCTTGCCTGCTATAAAGTCTTTTTTTTTTTTTTTTTTTTTTTTTTTTATCATACACTGCAATATTTCATTTTTTGACATAATTTAGTCTTTCTACGAAAATACTTCTTTTTTTTTTTTGAATTAAAAGAAATTTTGTGTTACAACAAAAAAATCTTTAAATTATTACTACATTTCCGCAGAGAGCTCTTGAAATGTCATTTTATTTCCTACAAAAATTCAAACATAAAAAGATAAAAAACAAATTCAAGGAAAGCATGGAATAAAAATTAAGATGAAAGATCTGCGAAAAACTTCTAACATACACCTGTTACGGAACAAAACAAAAGAAAAAAAAAGAAGCTCAATGTATTAACGAGTTTTTTCCTTTCTTTTTTTTTCTCCAAAGAGAGAAATTTACTTTTGAATGCGTTAAGAAAAATACATTTTTGTTCCATCTGGAAAAGAGAGGGAATTCCTTTTTTTTTTTCCCCTACTTGCATGGCAAAAACTTCGTTATAATAGGGTTCTTTAAAGAAAAGGATCGATTCTAAATCCCTCTCGTGTTTTAGAATGGTATCGGGATTTTTCTTGCAACTGCCTCCTCCCCTCTTAGAACGTCACCACACTGTGACAGGGGTATGCGAAGAGGGTAGAGAAGAGCTTCGAACAGAAAACAACAGAAAAGGAGAAGTTCTTCTGCATTTTTTTCTTTTTTATCAAGCTTTCAACCCCTTATTTTCTTGCATTTTTGGGGGCAATACTTCATTCTCTTTATAGAGAGAGAATATTTTTTTCTTTTCTGATACAGCGTTATTGTCTAGACATTGCCGAAGCCTTTATTTCTAGCAGACGATATATTGCTTCGAAAACATCTGGCGTTTCATCCCTTTTGTTCTAGACTGTGCCTAGGTGCAGGGGAGAGCTGATAACAAAGGGAACGAAAACAGCAGATGAGGATTTGGATTTAAAGCTTCAAATATTTCGTTATCGAGACCAAAAAAAAAAAAAAAAAAAAAAAAAAAAATAGGAAAAAGAAAAGAGTGTGTGTAATCTTGGAACTGCATTTCATTTTTCCCAGTAGTAATCTGATATTATTTAGAACAAAAGCGAGAATCGAAAAAGAAATCACGAACATTTAAGCCAATATTTCTCTTCATTATGTCTCCACTGAGACGCTTTGGACTTTTGATAAAAACATAAGAGAGAGAGAGATAAAAGAGATTTATTCTTTTATTTTGATGGCCTAATTCTACAGTTATCTTCTTTAGTATTTATTTAATTCTGCAGTTATCTTCTTTATTAGATTTAATAGCAAAAACTTCTTTCTGGACTTAATAAAGCCCTTCACAGTAAGCAATGACGTATTTGTTGAAATCTCAATTTTCATCAGGAATTTAAAGAATTTTATTATTATTTGATAGCCTAATTCTACAGTTGTTTATTAGTACTAAGTCCTTAGCAGTAAGCAATGGCGTATTTAGTAGAAATCTCAAAGTTACACACTAAATTAGTTAAATTGAATAGTAAAATAATAATTATTTCAGATAAATTGTATCTTTGAAACACGTCTCCTAATATATTTAAATCTGTTAATTAAAGCAGGGTAAAGTATCTTCATAAAAATTAAATACTCTTGATGAAATATTTTCTTCAGGGCAGTCATCTGTATTTCTGTTTTTAGATATATTTTTAACTTTTTCAAAGTGAATTAACAAACGCAGCAGATATGAAGGAATTATGAAACGATAAGAAATGCCAATGGAATTTATTCCGTCCATTTATTTTTCCTGAAACTATCATTTAATTAAATGTCTTACCGGAGATTCGAATTCCTTATATTATTATTTATTTTCCCCTTGTTTTGAACAATGATTAGTTTTAAATATACAAAATTTAATGTAACTATTTGATACAGGAAACGATATAGGCAGAAATCATATCTTACTTAATCCTACCAATCTAATAATTCTGACTACTAATCCTATCCACCTATCCTAACAAATTCTTACTTTCAGTGATTCAGGGAACAATGATTAAATTAGACAATTATTAATAAATCAGGAATGAATTTTTAATTGAAATTGTAAAAAAGGTGATTACAGTGGGATTTTTTTTTTTTATAAAATTGTTATAGATTGTCGAGAAGGGGCTCTTGCCTAAGTGGGAACTCTCATCAAACATAAGAGCACGCCAGTTGAGTCCAGAAACAGAGAGATTTGGTTCAGGATCGAAAACCCAATTGTTGAATCTGCGAGAGCCAGGTTTTCCAGAATTTGCTTATAATTAAAATAAATTGGTATTAGATTCCAAAATAATATTAATAATTGTAAATACAATTGAAGTGTGTTTGTGTCTTAATAATATTGTGGGGAAATTTTAAAGTTGTGAAAGATTGTTTTGTGAAAATCTTCCAAAGATTGCAATATTATAAATCATTCTTTGGATGAAAATAATACAAACACTAATTGCAATAAAAGTTTTCATTTTAAAAAAAAATTTTTTTTTTGCTATTCTGTTAATTTAATTTTATGTACTTTCATTAATCCTTATAGTTAATTTTTTTGAATTTTTAACAATTTGAAAACAAATGCTTTATTAAATACATCATCTGTGAGAGCCAGGTTGCCCAGAATTTGCTTGTAATTAAAACAAATTGGTACTAGATTCCAAAATAATGTACACTCTGTAAATATACTACAATACTGGGTCTTAATAAAAGTTTGTGGTTGAGCTGAAGTTAAGAGGAGAAGTTTTGACTTGATTTTAAAATTGAGAACGATTGTTTTGGAAAAATCTCCCAAAGATTGCAATGTAACAAATTGTTATTTGAGTTGAAAGTAATACAAACACTAATTACCAATAAAAGTTTTCATTTTTTTTTTTTTTTTTTTAATTTTCGCTATTCTGGCTAATTTAATTTTATAAACTTTTATTATTCCTTCTTAATAAACTGTTTTGAATTTTTAACAATTTGAAAACAAATGCTTTAATAAATCCATCATCAGTATTATTTCCCTAAATAAAAGATTGTTTGGGAAAAATCTTCCAAAAATTGCATTATAATAAATTGTTCTAATAATAATAAAAACACTAAAGACCAATAAAAGCTTTTTTTTAAATTTTGCTCCCACTATTCTAGCTATTTTAATTTTATATTCTTTTATTAATCCTCAGTTAACTTTTTTTTTTGAATTTTTAACAATTTTAAAATAAAAACTTTTATTAAATCCATCATCAGCATTGTTTCCCTTAACAAAAGATTGCTTTGGAAAAATCTCCCAATGGTTGTATTATAATAACTTGTTCTTTAATAATAATAAAAACATTAGCCAATTCAAACACTGACGTAAATACTATTAATACGTAATATTAAAAACGCAAATGGACAATAAAAGTTTTAATATTTTTTTTAACTTTGCTTCCACTATTCTAACTAATTTAATTTTATATGCTGTCATTAATCCTTTTTAGTTAAATTTTTTAACATTTAACAATTTGAATAAAACTAACTTATTAAACCCACCATGTGTATTGTTTCCCTAAATACATGATTTAAAATATGAAAAATTTATTTTCTTTTGCCATGTCATTTCAATTTTTTTCTGTGGCAACAACATTAAAAATGGCTAATCTGTTTTGAAAGCTATGTCTCACTTTTCATAACATTAGCAATTAATTTGCACATGCGCAATACATAAATTTTATTAATAAGTAAATAAAAATTTTAAATTAGTGCTCTGAATTCTTTTATATGACAGCTATTATTTTTGTTATTATGTTCTTTACACATATAAATTAGATAAATATTGAAGAGCGTATCTATAATGATGTTAAACACAACATCTTATTGAAACATGGAAGAAAACTACAAATTAAAGTTTCACAATAAAGGTTACGAACTGCATTCAACTATTTCCTCAGAAAGAGAGAAAACAAGTTCTGGAAATGTCTAAAGTTTTGTTGGAATGTGAGTCTCGGTGCTTAGAAGGCGCAGTCGAATAAATCTTGATTTTGTAGCACAGAGGAAGCTAAATTAGATTAGCCCTAAAAGGATTTTCTAAGAAGTTGGGACCTTCCCTTTGATAGGACGATTTTCCCTACTGATGTAAACTTTTCTTCGTTCTGAATCCAAAACACACACAAAAATTAATTATTTAAATATATGTATGTGAAAAATCAAGATAATATGTCTGATTAAAAATTGCTATTTTTAACAATCCCATATAAATTTTTGATCGATTAAATAACAGTTTACTTTTAGTTTACTATTTACTTTACAAAAGCTATAGATAGATATTTTATAAAGATTCCTGTAAAAATGCTATAATTCGTATTTTTAATAATAGCCTTTATTTATTCAATATAAGATTAAAATATTTTGTTTATATTTTTAACTTTAGTTCGTTAAGAGAAAAAATATTTATTTTTCTATAGCTAATAAAATTAACGGTTAAAATATTTTTTTAACTGTTTTAATTTTAAATAAGTACATTTATACAAATTAAATATTTATAAATTTTATTTCTATAGTGTAAATATTCACACGTTCAATATTTAAAAAAAGGATTTATTTTTATATTTTCGTACGATCAAAATTTAAAACAGGATTTATTTTTAGATTTTCGGGCGATCGATATTTAAAAGGATTCAATTTATATTTTCAAAAATTATTGATTAATCAATATTTAAAAAAAGGACTTTTTTTTTAAATTTTCAAACGATCAATATTTAAAAAAAAAAAGGATTTATTTTTATATTTTCAAATGGTCATTATTTTAAAAAAAGGATTTATTTTAAATTTTTAAATGACCAATATTTAAAAAAAAGGAATTATTTTTTTTTTTTTATTTTCAAGCGATCAATATTTAAATATTATTTGGATTCCGAAACACTAAAATTATCCATGGTTCCCCTAAAACTTCAACACGAAACCTATGGCACCAAGCGTCAGATATATATATATATATCGTATGCCTCTATACAAGTGAAATTACGTACTATTTATTCAAATTTACTTTATAAAATTTACTACGTCGAAATTTTCCAATGTACAAAAAAAGTACGATTAAACTACCATTATATAGTTAAGTTGAAACCATGTATTTGAATCGTAAATCTTGTTTATAAAAATATACTCCTGATGAACTTTGATAATTCTACAAATACGCCATTTATTACTATTTAAAGCTTAACACTAATAAAGCAGATAACTGTCGAATTAGGGCATCAAAATAGAAGAATAAATCTCTTTTATCTCCTCTTATGTTTTTATCAAAAGTCCAAACCATCTCAGTAGAGACATAATGAAAAGAAATATTGACTTAAATGTTCGTGATTTCTTTTTCGATCCTCGCTTTTGTTCTAAATAATATCAGATTACTACTGGGAAAAATGAAATGCAGTTCCAAGATTACACGCGATCTTTTCTTTTTCCATTTTTTGGTCTCGATAACAAAATATTTGAAGCTTTAAATCCAAATCCTCGTCTGCTGTTTTCGTTCCCTTTGTTATCAGCCCTCCCCTGCACCGAGGGACAGTCTAGAACAAAAGGGATGAAACGCCAGATGTTTTCGAAGCAATATATCGTCTGCTAGAAATAAAGGCTTCGGCAGTGTCTAGACAATAACGCTGTATCAGAAAAGAAAAAAAAAATATTCCCTCTCTATGAAGAGAATGAAGTATTGCCCCCAAAAAATGGAAGAAAATAAGGGGTTGAAAGCTCGATAAAAAAAATGCAGAAGAAATTCTCGTTTTCTGTTGTTTCCATTTTTTCGACGCTCTTCTCTACCCTCCTCGCACACCCCTGTCACAGTGTGGTGACGTTCTAAGAGGGGAGGAGGCAGTTGCAAGAAAAATCCCGATACCATTCTAAAACACGAGAGGGATTTAGAATCGATCCTTTTCTTTAAAGATCCCTATTATAACGAAGTTTTTGCCATGCAAGAAGGGGGAAAAAAGGGAATTCCGCTCTTTTCCAGATGGAACAAAAATGTGTTTTTCTTAACGCATTCAAAAGTAAATTTCTCTGATTTCAAAGAAAAAAAAAAAAAGAAAGGTAAAGAAAGAAAATGAAAAAACTCGTTAATACATTGAGCGCTGTTTCTTTTTGTTTGGTTTTCGTCCGTAACAGGTGTATGTTAGAAGTTCTACGCAGATCTTTCATCTTAATTTTCATTCCAGGCTTTCCTTGAATTTATTTTTCCTTTTAGTTTTTAGAAATTTTTGTAGGAAATAAAATGACATTTCAAGAGCTCGCTGCGGAAATGTAGTGATAAGTGAAAGATTTTTTTTGTAACACAAAAAAACAATTTAAAAAAAAAAAGAAGTATTTTCGTAGAAAGATTAAATCATGTCAAAAAATGAAATATTGCATTGCATACTAAAAAAAAAAAAAAAGAAAATGACTCTATTGCAAGCAAGCTAAAATAATATTAAATAAAATTTTTTAGAACTTGTTTAAAATAGTGTCGACTTGTGAAATTTCTTATATATATATATATATATATTATTAATAAGAAATATATTGTTTGAAAATGAAAAAATGTTATTTTAATAACTTAAAAAGAGATTGCATCCGAATTCAAGATATTAAAATAACATTTTCTCATTTTCAAACAATATAGTTCTTATTAATACTATATATATATAAGAATTTTCACAAGTCGACAATATTTTAAACAGTTTAAAAAATTTTATTTAATATTATTTTAGCTTGCTTTGCAACAAAGTCTTTTTTTCTTTTTCCTCCTTCTTTTATCTTTCTTCTTAATAATTAATTAATTAAGATTTTTTTAATGTTGCATACAATACATTTAATACATTACAATGTCTTACTTGATTTCTCGTCTCCTCGTGTTTTGAAACAGTGTCCCCAACAAAGCAGTCAGCGAATTGAACCTCAGCCCTAATACTCAGTAGCGATTCGTGTTGCCACTGAGCCACAAGTCGGGCCCAGTAAAATATAATAAGTTATAATAAAAATTAATTATTTATTTATTAAATATTAATTTTTAACTCTTAATTAATTACGGAGCCAAGTCGGATTTCTACAAATGGGTGCTCCTTCACAGCAGTAACTGCCCTATTTCCCTTCAACCATGAGTCCATGAGTGAACATTGGTGAATTTTATTTGGTTTCATCATTATGTTTTTAATCATTTAAAAATATATTATGTTTTCTGCTATTTTTATTTTATCACTAAGATATCATTCTTGTAATTATGTCTTCCATTTCTGATGACCATTTCCTTCTTTACGAAGTACGCATGGGGCGCTACACTTCAAGAAATAAAGAAGAAATGCAATGTGTATCAATACATTAATTCTTTGATTGAATATGTAAATTTGCCTGAATTTTATACGGACATGAAATGATAATTAGAGATGTAAAATTTGAATATTTCCTGAAATTTGCATAATTTTTAATATTCACTTAAATTTAATGCGTCTCAATAAAATATAGTTTATTTTATGAAAAAGCAGAATTATAAATCAGAATCATAATTATCTACATGGTAAACGAAACCAACTTTAATCGAATACGAATTTTTTTTAAAACAATAACTAATAAAGGACTTGCATATCTAGTAGTAAATATAATTGTTCATTTTAAATTGAAATTTACTACAAAATCCTCAAACGACTTACATTTAAAATAATTTTCAATCATATATGGAAAACATTTTTAATTTAATTTAATTTTTTCATTCCTAATTAATTTCTACTAACTATAAGATTAGCTTTTCATGAAACATGCGAATTTAAAATGTCCTAACAATAAATAAATTAAATAGTTAAAGATGCTGTATTTTTTTCCTTATTAGATATGATTCATGTGCTTAATAATTATACGTGTTTATTATACTTTTATCTTAAGCTCAAAACTAATACCAATAATAATCATATAAATTTAGGTATACACTTCTTCCTATATATGGTGTGGAAAAATAAAAGTGCCAAATTTATATTTTCTCTTCGATTTTTTTTTTTTCTAATTTGAAATATTTTTTAATTTTCTCATTATTAATTAATTTCTACAAAGTATACTTTTTATGAAACATGCAAATTTAAAATGTCCTTTAAACTACTAATAAATAAATTAAATAGTTAAAGATGCTGTACTTTTTGCCTGAATAGTTATGATTCATGTGTTTGATAATTATACGTGTATTTTATACGTTCATCTTACCCTTAAAATAAATACCAAAGTCACATATTAATTAAAATATGTATCATACCTTACATCATCTAAATTTTTGCACTCACTCCTTAAATGGGTATGGAAAAATGCAGGTGCCAAATTTATATATTCTCTTTAATTTCATTTTTACTAACTTGATATAGTTTGATTTTTACATTGTTAATTAATTTCTACAAAGTATGCGATATGCTTTTACGAAACATGCAAATTTGAAATGTCCTTCAAACTACTAATAAATAAATTAAATAGTTAAAGTTGTTGCTCTTTTGCCTGCATTTAAAATCCAGATTATAAGTGAGATAAAAACAAATTTAAAAATTTATCTTATTTATTATTTATTATTTATTAAAATCTTCGCGATGCTACTTCATTGCTATAGGGGTGATTATTGGATCTTCCTTAGTAAATCTAAAATTTATACAAAATATCTGTAGGGTTATTTTATCAGGTAAATAAAATTATGATTGAAATAAGATTTTTCTGCATAAAAGGTTCCTTATTGAAATAAAATTTATCTTTCAAGTAAACAGAGAATAAATCTTGGAAGAAAATGCTACGCCGTAAATTTGCTGCTACTTCATTAAATTAAAGACTAATAAATTGAGTCGAAGTTTTAAGGCGCAAGTTAATGTTAAATTGATTTATTAATTCTACAGATCGTTGAAGCATCACGGGGATAAATATTCAGCTAATGGTCGGAAATTGAAAGGGGAATAAATGCATGAAAATACATTGGGAACAGTTTCAAGAATTTGTTTAAGATATTTTAATCAATAATATATAACGATCTGTATATATATATCGCTCTGGCGCTCGGTGCCACAAGATTTGTGTTTTGGTTCCGGTGGTGCCATGGATGTCTGTAGGGGTTCGGAATCCACTTTAAACCGTAGGTTCCGAAAGGTTCTTCTATGACTGTAGAGAGTTGGGCGTAGATCTGATGACGTAGAAGATTATTGTACCTCACTGGCCCCGTCAGGGTCTTATCATAAAAGAATGGTGGTGGCAAACATAAAAGAATGAAAACATTGACAATGTCCAGAGGTTAAATTGAGTCTGTAAGAATTGAAAAAGTCTAAAAATTCGAAAATGAATTTAGGTAGGTTAAAGCAGAATATTCCTAGGTCTTTTAAGATTAGAGTGCGGTTCGTATTGTTCGATCTCCAGATGTTGGTAGTTATGAATATTATCGAAGAATATTTCTGAAAGTTTTTCCCGGTACTTTTTTGAGAAGTAGCAGGCAGATGGATCCTTGAATACCATCGTTTCTCATGAACCAGTTGGAATTCGTTATTTGTCTAATGGTCATATTTTGTGGAGCTTACAAGATGTTAGTATTATAATCAGCGTCATCAGGGGCGTAGACCTGACAACCCTATCCCGTAAAAAAGGAAACATGACCCAGTAGGCAGACGGTCCATTATGGGGCTGAGGAACCAATGAAGAAGAAGATGTATATGTGTGTGTATGTTATGGGTTTGTGTATGGGGAACACATATTGATGGTTGGGTAGGATTGTCACGAATTTTGTAAACGTTTTTAAAAATCGTCCGTAGGATTTCAAATGCTTATATGAAATGTTAAACAGCTTACGTTGCAAATCAATCAAATTAAATTTATTGAAACTATTGAAAAATAAATTCAAAATGATAAGTTCATTTCAATAATTTCAATGCAGATGTCTACATTTCATTCGTGAGTGCACTGTATCATGTAAATTAATGCAGTTTCTTCATCTGTTTGGCACTAACATGGAGTTTTAATACCACATTCAGGCATTTAAATAACTTCCAACACATTTTAAATATTACATTAAATAATGTTTTACACTTTTCAAAAGTTTCAAAATGCCAAACAAAAAACAAAATATATATATATATATTGTATTTATCTTCATTCAAATTTTGAATAAATCACTTGAGTGAATAGATTATTAGAAATATTTTGACTATCAAACTTTCTAATGAAGGAAGGTTGATGAATATTGTTTGTTTCTTTCTTCTATTTAAGTTGCAACATTTTAGGGATGATTATTTGTAAAATAATTTATTCACTTTTAACAAATTCTGTATACTTTTGCAGATATTTTCATCATTTTTGAGATACTTCAGCAGATATTATTTTTCGATGAAACCATGATGATTATTGAAATTTCAATCTGAAACTAAAAACCGAATTAACAATGAATTTATTTCTCTCATATTCTTCACAAATTTTTCGTCAAAGAATCGCTGTGACGATCATTTTTCTTATCCAATGATTATGGGAAATTAGCATTTGTAAGTGAATTCATAAAACATGTCTGCAATAATTAAATGAATATAAACTACTGAGAAATTGTAACATTTTCAGCCATAATGTAATTAATTTCATTTGTTAAAATTTGAACCTAGTTCAAACAGTTTTCATACTGTTTTCATGCATTTTTTTTTTTTAAATTTGTCTTTTTTATTTTTTCAAAAATACTCAAATAACTTTTATAAAAGTTTTAAAAAACAGTTGCAGTTGCATTAATTTAAGATCCAATCAATATATATGTCAATACCATTAATAAGAATTGTAGGTTTGTCAATGTTTCATTTCAATTAAAGGCAATATTTTCAGATGTTTATACACTATTGATATTAAATCATTCAATGCCACTTTATTGTTAATGAGAGAACATAAAATTATAAGCAATGAAAATCATTATGATTATTAGTCAACATGTTTTCTTAGCATTGCAATAAGTAATTAAAGAAACTGCTTTAAAGACCAATAGTTTCAGGATTACCTTGCTGTTTGAATATTTTCATATTTAAAAAAATATTCAAAAAGTTTTACAAAATCTTAAAAAACACTTTATAGATTTAAAATACACATATTTTTTATATTAATAAACACTTTGCAGTTATATTAACTTAAGATCCAATCAATATATACGTCAGTATCCGTAATAAAAAAAAAATGTAAGTTTTTCAATGTTTGACTTCAATTAAAGGCGAAATTTTCAAATGTTTATACAATATTGATATTAAATCATTCAATGCCACTTTATTGTTAATGAGAGAAAAAAATTATAAGCAATGAAAATCATTATAATTATTAGTCAACATGCTTTCCCAGCATTGCAATAAGTAATTAAAGAAACTGCTTTAAAGACCAATTGTTTCAGGAT
Organism: Caerostris extrusa; assembly: GCA_021605095.1. Classification (NCBI taxonomy): domain Eukaryota; kingdom Metazoa; phylum Arthropoda; class Arachnida; order Araneae; family Araneidae; genus Caerostris; species Caerostris extrusa. The sequence continues at coordinate 90,533 of BPLR01012652.1, forward strand.
TACCTTGGGGCTTTGAATATTTTCAGGCAAGAATGCTTCATTATCAGTAATTAAATTCTCCTGCGCTTTGTATATAATGAATCGCCATGAGATTACTCTCGTTTGTTAAACCTCTCTTCCTGGAGGCAAAGCCAGAAACTTGGCGGGGAGACAGTTTCTTGCACCTTTTCTGCTGCAGTTTCGAGTGTAATTAATGTTTGAGAGAGCGTTGCAGCGCTCAAGCGTTGCTGCTTTGTGAAAAAAATGTCTTCTGGAGGGAGAAAAATGGGATAAATAAAAGTTTTTTTTTTTTATTACTACAAAATGAGTTTCATTTGATGATCATAATAACAAAGAATGAAGGCGAGCAGTTTGGGGAGTTAATGTGTTATTAAAAATAACTTTTTTTCATTCACGAGACCAAAGCTTTAAAGATTTTTTTTTAAAAGGAGTTATTTTTTTATTGCAAAAGATTATGGCTGTTTTTAAAGTATTAATGTTAAGTAGATTCATTTATTTCTCTTTAATAAAAACCCATACTTTAAATAATCTCTCGGATACAATTGCTACGAAATGAATAAACTTTAGTGAATATCTCATTAAAAAAAAACTCTCAAATTTGCAGACAATGAAAGTTAATTTTATCATGATATATATCATGAAATTCCGTTGATGATCAAATAACCCGACTGTGACTCAGTGGCAACTTAAGCTACTGATGAGCATTAGGGCTACTACCACTACTACAGCACACCACGTCACTGTGCCTACAGCTGAGTTGCCCCTATACAGTTTGGAAATGATGTGGATGAGAAGTCTGCCTTCCGTCCTTGGCGCTTTACAGTCATATGAGACCGGGTTAAAGTTGATTCCCAACTACTACAAATATCCTTGGCACCGCTGTGACTCGAACTCGAAACCTGTGGAACCGAGCGCCAGAGCGCTAGACACTCGGTCATTCAGGCATCATTATCTTTAGAGCTGAGATTCAGTCCGCTGGAGGATTTCTTTTAATAAACAAGGAGCCTCGATGGCGTTTGAGATATTCAGCATTTCGCCTCATTAGTCGAACTACCTGGTGGGTGTTTTCCGGGTTTTCTCCCATACTATATTCAAATGGGGTAGTTTCCTCTAAAAGTCTTCCTGGAAGGCACTGCCCTTCTTCTTCAGCGACTTGGAGTTAATTCAGACCTCCCTACGGATACTCCATCACAAGAGAAGCTGTCCCTTTCCCTCCATTCATGAATTGATTACTCCTGGAATGTCCAACCCGCACTACAGGACACTGAGATTGGACACAAAAACCATAGAAATCAAATATATTTACACATCACACTTTATAATTCTTAAATGTATTTTTTTTATTATAATATTTTATAAATATTTTTAATGGTGATGCAATAATAATAACAGACTTGTGGCACACTGGAGTGAGCATGCAGTCACTTTTAGAAACGAGGACGCTTGTGATAATATGCATGATAGTTTCTTATTGGCAGTCAGGTTTCCTGCAGAGGTTTTCCGGGGTTTTTCTCAAACGACAGATAAATAGTTAGAATTAACCGTTAAAAATCATATCGGAAATTATCGCTCTTCTACCATTTTTTAAGTAGTAGTAGTGTGAAACAAAATTTAATCATATTTTATATAATATCTCATGCTCAAATTCTGTTGAAGAGCTAGATAACTCAAATATTTTCATTATATTCATGATTTAACTCATGACAATTTGGATTTCATAAATCTTCTTCCTCAATGGGTGCAACAGCCAATGGTGGGCCAAGGCCGTCTGAGACAGATTCCGAAACATGAGATGTTTTCTTTTTACTGAGTAGGATTGTCAGACCTACACCTAACACTCTAGAGTCATATTAGACCAGTATCTATTTTTAAAGTGTATTCCTAATCACTGCAAACATTCATGGCCCCGCCGGGATTCGAACCCCAAACTTGTAGCACCGAGCTCTGGAAGGCCAGCTACTCTGCTATGAGGCTCCTATCTCATAAATAGTTTCCATTTTTCTATTTAAATGCTCCATAAATTGTTTATGAGTGTGAACGCAATAATAATAACAATAAATACAAATTGTCTACTTTTATTTATTTGAGAGGGAGAATAGTTTATTTAAAAAAAATAATTTCGTAATTGTTTTTTTTTTTTTGTTACTTATTTTTGTAATATTAATGAGATGCAAGCACTGAATGTAATATTGATTTTAACTTCTAAATAATTAATCACAACACTAATAAACTGTCATATCTCATCATTAAAGGTCGAATGTAGGCATACTTCTCTGCCTTGCTACCACTTGAATTAATACAACGACAGCTTACTTTATTGTACAGGATTACTCAAACTATACAAAGCCACTTTTAACGAAAAACTATTTTTTCTTTTATTTTTTGTCTATTTATTCGGTGGGAAATTATTTTTGAAGATTCATTATGTTTTTAAAATTATGAAAAGAAAAATATTTGGATGTAATTTAATGAGAATGCTTTTGAATTTTTGATTAATAACATAAAATAGTTGCAATTTTGAAAATTACGCATGCTTATTACGCTGTATTTTCTTCAAGAGTAAAGAAATCACAATAAAATCTTTCTCATCAAACAGTTATTAAGGAAAAATCTTAAATGTAACATGCTGTTTTTACTAAAAGAAAGCTAATAAATAATAAAATTGACTATAAAAAAGAAAATCATAAAAAAATATATTTTCTCATGATTCTAGAAAAAAAAAAATCTGTAATACTTTTTATTGCAACAGAATTACATTGGGAAAATGCAGCTAAGGTGGTAAGAGATTCATTTTAAAAGTATGTTATTCAACGACTTTATATACATATTTCATAAAAAATTAAACAGAACCACATTTTTTATCAATTTATTATACTAATGATGATATTATGAAAGTCAAAGATTAATGACATTTCTGTACTGACCTTAATAATACTCTCTGTTTCAAATTAATCGTCTGAAAGTAGATACAAAATGTTGTTATGGTTAAAGTTTTAAATACTTGAATAAAAAATACCAAATGACTTCAGTGCCATTCATGAGAAGAAACTTCAGGATCTGATGTAATTTACATCATTTCCGTCAACTAATATCTTTATTTTTATAAACACATACAGTCAAGTTTAGAATTTTTCTGCGACTAAGTATTATAAAGGTTTTTGAAAAATATACAAAATATTAATTTTAAATTAATTTTTTTAAATAGATTATAAATTAGTCTGAAATGAAAATTTCAATAAATTGAATCAATTTAAGTTTCATTTTATTTTTATCTATAAATTTGTTTATTCTCCATCTACAATTAGTATCTTATATGGTATTTGAATCATCTGCATAAAATGCTTTTTAAATAACAATAAATGTATTTTTATCGCTACTTTTTGCATTACTCAATTAACGAATCTCTCATACACACGTAATTATTAACTATTATGAGAAATGAATCATGAATTGAAAAGATCAATTTAACACTAAATGATCTTTAACATTGTATCCTTAACACTAAATGATGTTTAACATTGTACTAATTGATGTTTAACATTGTATTAAATGATGTTTAGCATTGTACCAGTATGAACAAAAATAAGATTTCTGTGTATTGTTCAATACTGCTTTAGAGTATTAAATTAAAATAATGAACGAAATATTCGTATAAAAATTTTCTATGGTAATTGCTTACAAATACTTCAGTACAAAGTACTAAATAATAAATTTATCCCAATTAAAAATAGAGAGGAAACCATATTTTATATTTCTTATCTTTATGCATTAACATTTCCGTATCAAGGCAAGTTTCTAGCAATTATTATATAATAAGTATAATATACATATAATGATAAATAATATTATGATTATTTTAAATCCAATAAATTTTTTAACATGTCAGTGTTAGTAATAATATCTAACAATATTCCAAAAGAGATACATTTAATTTAAAATCAAATAAAAATGTAATATTTTGATTATGTAAAAGTCAATGAATTTTTTAACATTGTTATATTGGCAATTAACATATAATAATATTCCAAAAGAGATACATTTAGTTTAAAATTAAATTAAAAATATTACCAAACTTCATAGTATATGAAGGTAGGTACTTCATAAACAGTACCTATGCTCATAAAGTAAAGTAGCTTCATAATATAAAATATCTTATTATACTGCGGTGTACTTTACATCATTACTACACAAAAATACCTATCTACCTATGCGAAGATAATATCTTATTTAAGATATAATCCTATCTTCTTTTAACATAGCAATATTGGCAATTAATATATAATAATATTCCAAAAGAGATGCATTTTGTTTAAAATTAAATAAAAAAATATTGCATATATAAAGTAAAGTACCTATCTTCTATGAAGATATGTAATATTGCATATATAAAGAAAAGTACCTATCTTCTATGAAGATAGTAAACTAATAATTATTTTGAATATTTTTAAATGATTACTAAACGTTTCAGTAAAGGAAATTTGGATGAACTTTTAAAATTTTGTAGTTTTTTCTATTTTGAATTTTTTTTTTCTAGATATTTTAAACTTTATTATAAACACAATACACCTGAAAAAAATCATAAAATTAATTATATTATTAAAATAAAATTAATTAAAAATATTAAAATTAATTAAAGTATAAGTATTTATTAAGTAAAAAAAGTAAAGTATTTAATTATTTTAATTTTAAATTACTTTTCCTATAACATTTGATCAATTGTTTTATTTTATTTTGGTAATCTTATACATTTATGTTACATTTAATAATTTTTACTTTCACAGAATTTTATCCTTTTATACTTTGTATAATCCTATTTTATTATTTCATATAAAAACAAATTTTGAATATAATATAAGCGTAAAAATAACATATTATAGTTTCGAGTTCGTCTCTTACCATCAATTTTTAATCAGATTGTTTTTTCTTCATTTTAGGTTTCAATTTAGTACTGTATAGTAATTTATTTTGAGATGTGAGATTCGTTTCGTAAGGATTTTCTTTATATCATATTTCTATAACAAAATAATCTTTTACATTATTCATGTACATTATGTATCGATGTAAAATGGCTTACTTTCCGTTCTTATTTTTAGTAAAAGATATTCCAAGTAGGAAAATTTAATTCACGAAAAGAATTTAGAATTTTTTTACTTTCTTCAAACATATCACGTTAGCTTAGTTATTTTAAATTTAATGGAATTTGTTATACGCCTGAGTTATTCAAAAGTCTCGGCGAAATTGTTTGCATGAGTTTTACATTTAGTGGTAGATCTTTTTGTAAAATATTCTTCTTCGACACCTTATATGTTTGCAAAAAATGTTTAAAAAAAGGATATATGTCTTATATTCTACGCCATGTCTTAGGATTTGTTCTTGAATTTTACATTTGTATGGTATTTTTTAAAGTTATCTTAGACACATCATAGTTTAGGATTTGTTCTTGAATTTTTCCTTTACATTGTATTTCTTAAGCTAACTTAAAAATATATTAAATGCTTAGAATCAAGCAAATTCAGGTCAAAAATAATAATAAATTATAAAGCACTAAATAGATAAACGAATCAGTACTATAAATAATATTTATTTATTTATATATTTAAATAATTGTAATGAATTTCAAAATAATAATGTTATGATGAATACTGATTTAATTATAATACCATCTCATTACCTACGGGCCTTCTTACTATTTGCCTTTAAGTGGCCTGGTGGCCAATTGGCTATCGCTCTGGCCTTTTGTGGAACAACTTTGTGGTCAAGTTTGTGGAACTTTGGTACCACAAGCTTGGCTTGACTACAAAGCATGGCTGTTTTTTAGTGGTTAGGAATCCCGGTCTAGATCAGTAGGTACCGGTCTAATGAGCCCAAAGTGTGCACAAAATGACAGTACAGCGACAAACCAAACTACTGCCTGTGATGGCCAAATCGAAGCTATTGCTGTGGCTATTCAACAACTGTTGATTTGCAGCCACACCTATATAAAAGTATTCATATTGTCTGATTTCAAAACCTTTTGAATGATCAAAATAGTTCCCAAAAAAATCTGGAACTGTAGGCCTTTGCTTAAGACATACTTTGCACACAGAATCTCTTTCCAATGGATTCCAGCCCACTGTGGAAATATGGGCAACGAAACAGCTTATATACTGGCTAAGAAAGGAACTTTGATAAAGCAAAGCATTAATCGGCAGCGTTCATTTCATACGACTAAATTGTTTGTTAACTTGACTCTTTTAAGAAAATTCTTAAACAAGATATGATGCAACGCGCTATAGATAAGAGATGGAGAATTCTGGGGGAAGAGAGAGCAATTCCCAATTTTTCGAGAAAGACAGCCGTTGCTCTATTTTGACATTAGACTGGTCATGACTGTTTACGTGACCACTACTATAGAATTGGAGTGGTGGATTCTCCAAAGTGTTTTCTGTGACTCTAGTTGGGCTATGACTTTTGAACATTTAAATAATGTAATGCACTTTCTCGGTATAAGAGCATGGTCAAAAAGTACTGGAGAGCCCATGAGCTTATAAAATAAAAAACCCGAATACATAAGAAAAACGAATTATTATGTTTTATTTTATTATATTTATTATTTTACTTTCTGTGTTGTGTTTTTTGTTAAATCCCCAAACAAACAATTAACGAACAAATATGTGTTTTCTCATATTATCTAATTAAAACAAAAGAAAATTTAAAAAATTGAAATATTTTATAAACTTTATTTTATTTAGTTAAGTTCTATCATAACTTACATATAATAATCATTAATGAACGTTTATAAATCAATCATTTTTTAATTAAATCTAAAAAAGAGTTAGGAAAGAACAATGTCTAAATTCTTAAACAAAACTGTAAAAATTGTATGGTAGGGGGTTGTCATAAAGAATTTATTAAATTAAATTCCTTACAGGGCATTGTTAAATTCATTTAACCTTTTAATATGGAATTTAAATAGTATTGAATTATATTATAACTGAAGGTAAACATATAAGCAAAAACGAAAAAAAAAAATATAACGGTACCATATAAAAAAATCTCCTTAAACATGAACAAAATTCGAACTTATTGCATCTGAGAATAAGTTTTTCTCTGATAACTAGCATTTCAAAAGAAAATTTATAGTCGCTTAATAAACTCATATGATTTATAGAATCCTTCGGAAATTTGGCGCGTACAGAGATCTGTACGAAATATTCTACAATAATTTATGTGTCTTCAATGAAAGGGAAATTATTCCATCATGTTATAGTAGTTCTTGTTTTTTAATAGCATCCCTTATAGAATATCGCTTCAAAAGTCATTTGTAAATTAAATATATATCTTGAAACAAATTAAATTTTTTTCATTTTATTATTTTATATATAAATAAAGTTCAAAGCATCTTGTCTTAATAAAGATTTGGGATCTTTTATACATATAGTTGCTAGAAATATATTCAGATATTTTTTATGACCGAACCATTGGAGATATAGAAAGATGATGATAATCTAAAAGAAAAATTTTGAAATTAAAGATTTCCTATGATACATTTATGTGAATTTTACAAATTGTTTCAAAATGATGGAACATATTCTCTTCTAAATCTACCATATTAATAGTTAGTTGGACTATTATAGTTATAGCTAATTTTGTAAACTAATTTGATTTCTTTGTACAGGTTGAGGATGTGAGACAGGGGACCAGTCGGCGACGATGCGATGCCTCCTCTTTCTCCTTGTGGCTTGGCTGCCCGGGTGGGGGCGCGACGGTTGCTCGAGCCCCTGCAAAACCTGGGAGTTCAGGTGCGCCAACGACAGGTGCATTGCACGCAACCGATTCTGTGACAGCACGGACGACTGCGGAGATGGATCCGACGAGCTCGCGGGCTGCACCAGTAAGATGGCATTTATTTATTGTACCGTTTATATTAACCAAAGAATAAATCTATTTGTGATCTATGCACATATCCATAAAGCGCAAGTAGATGTTAAATAATAGGAAAATTTAATAAAAAGAGTACTCTAGAGATTTTAAATAGATTCATGGGTCTACGCAATATTAATTGCAGTTGTTCATATCATTAAACATTGAAAAGAATAAGGATTTATCGAATTTCAACTAGGATATATCATGATAATCACGCAAAAGTAAAGAAATTTAAAAAACTATAAATATCATTTGTCTCCAATATAAAGTAGTTATCTTACATTGAAGATAGTTAAACACATGTAAAACACCCAGATGAAAGCAAATCATTGGCCAAACAAAGGTAATTAGTGGTATTCAGGAGTAATAATAGCAGTAAATTAATGATATTCAGCAATCATTGATACATTGGTTTGAGAATACGTTGGTATATACTGTTCTTCGTAAATTGTCGTTTACGGGAAAAGGGTTTCGTTTTCCCTTTTGTGTGCCTCAATTAACTGCTATTCAGCTTAACAAAACCAGGCTGTGAGCTAATTTAAATGCTATTGATGAGTGCAAGAAGGTCCTCTTTTTGGTTTCTTTATCAATGAAACGAATCAAGGTCCAATATTTTAACGTACATCTTTTAAACAATAAGTCAACAACAATCAAAAGTTTACAATGCAAGTTTTTGTGGGCAATGACTGAAGAAATTACAAATAGTAACGTATAAATTAAATTCCAACTAAAATAAAGCACGTTGCAGGTAAAAATTGAAGCAGTATTGATAAAAGTTTAAACAGAACAAGGAAAATAAGACTAAAATCTCAGAAGTTATAAAACAGAAAGATGAAAAGCAAAATTACTTTACAAGATATATTTTTTTTTTTCACGCTAATACCCTTAATATGATTAAGAGCACATAGAACAGATATCATTGAGTTTATACAAAATCATCTTCAGGGTTCCAGGATGGAGATGACTATAAAGAACTTTTTTTAGAACTCACTGTCACACATTTTTGAGGAATTCATAAAAGATGAATACGTTTTAGAGTTGCAGAGAAATTAATTCATGATCGATGGTTTAAAAAAGCAATTTATTCACACAAAATATATTTGTTCAGAGGGCAATTTAACTATCTGAACAAGAAGAATATGGAATTACTGGAAGAATAACTGATTTCAAGCAGTATCTATTTGTTTTTCCACAATAAAGGATTTGCAACTCTTAAAACCCTATAAGTGTAAGAAAGAATCAATTATGAAAGTTAAAATTATTAGATGAACAAGTTTAAATTTATTTGTGGTGTGCCTCTAGTGCCAACGGAATCTCAAATTTCTTATGATGAGAAGTAGCCATGTGGCGAATGCAGTAATACTTTCAATAAGGACCCGTGTGTGGCAGGTCCCTACACAGGCCCCAGTCTCCATCAGATACTAGTATTGTGGCAATTGCTTCCATAATCATGCACAATCAATCATGAATTGCAATCAACCTTGTCACATCTTTCTGCAATATCAAAAAAAATAAAATCCCTTCTTCTTGTAGCCACATTAAATAGCCTAACAGAAAACTGCAGATACTGCCTTCTTTGTCTCCTTAAACGCGTTCTTGACTCAAATCTAACTCACAACACCATGAAAGATAAATAACTCTCACGAAGGTTACATCGTGCATTTAAAGCGAAAGTGATTTGTATGTTCCTATTGTAACTACTTGAGCCACTGTAATTCATTTAGTTCAAAAATTTGAATAGATGTCATCTCTCAGATGTGGAAACACGACTTCCAAATTTCGTTTATCTAGCCCGATATCTTCATGGTGGGTGGATTTTATTTTCAGCAAATGCATCTTCCACACTGTTAAATCAAACCAATAATATTTTTAAAATTTCAGGTATTTTTTTGAATGAAACTCAATAAATTTATACTTTTAAAACCAAAGTTGAAAAATAACTAAAATTTGAATTCATAAGTTATTTATAATCAAGTAAGCCATAAATATAAGTTACATTTTTCAGGCAGTACAATTAAAAAAATTCTTGCAGAATTAATAGTATCATTTGTAAAGGTAATCCTTTCTGTATTCAGTTTCTCTCGTTACTAATAGAAAATAAAATTTTCTGTGACAAAATAGCCATATGTAATTTACATAAATTAAAATTTTGGTGAACATGCATTTAACAAAACTTACACATCACTTTTAACGATGTTCTTTCACAAAATTCATATTTGTATGCATACATATTCTAAAATTCCTTATGATAAGAAATTTGAGAAGCTTATGTTAATTTTATGGAGATATTGAAAACAAGTTTTTATAAGATAAAAACTTGATAAGTACATTGAAAAGCAAAAACGAAAATTTATGTGGTTTAACATAACATAAAAGAATTATTACAATATCTTAGAAATTTTATTACAAAACTAATTATATGTAGAATGATTATAAAGCTTACAAAAGCGTGGGATATCTTGAGTAACTGATGGTGTTTTCTACATTTTTGTTTATCATTTTATCACAAAAGATTTATTAATGAGATATTATAGAAGGGGATTTTGAATGTATACTTTCTTTTGATTATTATAGAACATTATTAATAATACTGCAATAAAGGATTATAAGATTTCTCTAAAACTCCAATTTCAGACAATAAGTAAACAGAATGAAATTGAATTTCACGAAAAAACGAAGATAATTAAGCTCAGACTCAGCGATGCTGTATCGCAGATCAATGATTTGCGAAGAATAAACATCGAAGAAAATTGAATGTGTAATTACTTCGAAGTATTGAAATCTCCCAGCGAAGACTTATCGGCTCCAAACAACGATTCCCTTGTTAATTGATCCGTTAATAAAATATTTAATTTCAAGAATCACTGTAATAGAAGTAAAAAGAGTTAATATTTGTGATTCATGAAAAATATAACACTTCGAATCAAATAAATAAATACAGGAAAATAAAAGCAAATTTATGAAAGATGTAGTTAAAAATTGTTTGACTGTTAAATGTTAACAAATCTTCATTCAAATTGAATATTACGGAGTTTTCAATTTACTTAGACTACACTATATGCAAAAATATTAATGAATGTGTGAAATGCAAAATGATAAATTAAAGTAATAAATCATCATTTATTACTTTAATTTATCAGTTTGTAAAAAGAAAAACAATGTAAACATTGTTATCAAAATGTAAACTTATGAGACAACATAACATGAAAGAATTATTATAATATTTTAGTAATAAACAATGAAGAATTCATATAGTTGTCAAAAATTCAAATTTATATGCATAAATATAAAATTCCTTATGATAAGGAATTGGTGAAGCTTTTTGTTAATGGTATGGAGATATTCGAAATTAAGCTTTTGTCTCACGTCGAGTAAACAATAGCACAAAAATGAAAATTTATGTGACTTAACATAACATGAAAGAATTATTCCAATATCTTAGAAGCTTTATTACAAAAATTAATTAGATGACGAATGATTATAAAGCTTAAAAAAGCGTGGAATAATTTGGAGTAACTGGTGATGTTTTCTTCCTTGATGTTTATCATTTTATCACAAAAAGATTTATTAATGAGATGTTGTACAAGGGGATTTTAAATGTATACTTTCTTTTGATCCTGTAGCACATTATTAATAATACTGTATTAAAGGATTAAAAGATTTCTCTTAAACTCCAATTTCAGATAATAAGTAAACAGAATGAAATTGAATTTTAGAATAACCAAGATAATTAAGCTCCTATGCAGCGATGCTGTATCGCAGATCAATGATTTGCGAAGAATAAACATTGAAGAAAATTAAATGTGTAATTACTTCGAAGTATTGAAATCCCCCAGCGAAGACTTATCGACTTCAAACAAAGATTCCCTTGCTAATGAACCTGTTAATACAATATTTAATTGCAAGAATCAATGTAATAGACGTAAAGAGTTAATATTTGTAATTCATGAAAAATATAACACTTCGAATCAGAGAAATACGATTCAATACAAGAAAATATAAGCAAATTATTGAAAGATGTAGTTCAAAATGTTTTTCTGTTATATTTTAACAGATCTTAACAGATCTCCGTCGTTCGAATTGAATATTATAAATTTTAATTTGTTTTGAATACGTTATATGCGAAATACTAATAAATGTGTAAATGCAAAATGATAAATTAAAGTAATAAGTAATAAAAATAATAAACACTGAAGTTATAAACAATGAAAAATTGATACAGCCATATAGAATTTACTTAAATTAAGTTTTGGACATATATGTATTTAACAAAAAGTTATAATTTAGAATGATACTTCTCATGTTTAACGAAGTTCTTTCCAAAATTCAAATTTATATGCATAAATATAGTTAAATTCCTTATGGTAAGCAATTTGAGAAGCTTATGCTAATTATATGGATATATTCGAAAATAAGTTTTTGTCTTATCAAACTTTTTGTTTTTGCCGTAATAAACCTAGCAGAAAACTAAAATTTATGCCACTTAATATAACATGAAGGAATTATTACAATATCTTAGAAGCTTTATTAAAAACTAATTAGATGTAGAATGATTATAAAGCTTATAAAAGGATATTTTGATGGTGTTTCCCACATTGCTGTTTACAATTTTATCACAAAAGATTTATTAATGAGATGTTGTTCAAGGGGATTTCAAATGTATACTTTCTTTTGATTACTATAGGACATTATTAATAATACTGTATTAAAGGATTAAAAGATTTCTCTTAAACTCCAATTTCAGACAATAAGTAAACAGAATGAAATTGAATTTCACGAAGAACCAAGATAATTAAACTCATACTCAGCGATGTTGTATCTCAGATCAATGATTTGCGAAGAATAAACATCGAAGAAAATTAAATGTGTAATTACTTCGAAGCATCGAAATCTCTCAGCGAAGACTTATCGACTTCAAACAAAGATTCCCTTGCTAATTAATCCGTTAATAAAATATTTAATTTCAAAAATCTTTGTATTAGAAGTAAAGAGTTAATATTTGTATTCGAAGCAAAATATAACACTTCGAATCAAAGAAATGAAATTCAATACAGGAAAATAGAACCAAATTATTGAAAGTTGTAGTTAAAAAGGTTTCCTCGTTATCTTATAACAGATCTTTGTTCGAATTGGATATTTTTGGAATTTTCTAATTTGCTTAGAAAATATTATATGCAATCTATTATTGAATATATAAATGCAAATTGACAAAGTAATAAACAATGAAGTCTTCATATAGTGATGTAATAGTATGGTAAAGGTATAGTTCCCTTTTCAGTAGAGCTATTAAAAAAAAAACATTAAATTGTAAATAAAAATAAATGTCAGAAATATTCATTTCGTTATTTAAAATATCTTATTGAAACTCTGGTAGTCATTGTATTAGAAGTAAAGATAGTTAAAATGGTTATTTTGCTAACGGGGATAACCGTTAATGCTATTATGTAACTGTGCTTCCTCCTGCAAGAGCACCACTTATGATGTTCCGGACAAACGGTCAGTAGGCCTCAAGACTCTCACCCAAGATGAAGTACAACGCACCTTTCGCTCATGCTGTAAACTTTTAGCTTACAGTCTCTCACCCAGGAGGAATTGTACTACGGCGCATTAGTTAGCCTAAAGACTGTCACCCTTAGATGAAGTATATTTCGCGCACCCTTCGCATAATTAAATAATGATTACTATTATAGGATTCTCTAAGAGTATTTAACCATGCTTCCTCCTACATACTATCAAGAACATCCCATCCCCTTGACGTTCAGATAAAAGGATCAGTCAGCCTCAAGACTCTCATCTGAGAGGGAATACAGCGCACCTTGCGTTCATGCTAATAAACGTTTAGTTTACAGTCTCTCATTTCGAGAGGAATTATATTTAGCGCAAACAGGAGCATTAGTTGGACTCTCACCTGTAGAGGTAGAACATTTCGCGATTCAATGCATACTTGAGTATCGGATTTTCGGTTTAGGAGCGGAATCCTTCCAAAAACTATAATTATATGTGTTTACATGTGTTAAATATTGTATGACGTTAATTTTATGAGTATGGGGTTTCTGCATGCGTAAATAAAGCTGTGCGTTCTCAAACCTGTGTCTCAAGTCTCAACCCAACCACGCTCATTTACAATCCAGCTGCACAATCTGCACACCACAATTATAAATTAGCGGTTAATTTTAACCATTACTTTTAAAACTCCTTAATTATTTAATGTGTGATTAATTTATGTACACGAAAATTTTACAATCAGCATTAATTTGAATAGCATAATATATTTTTAAGAGACCTACTAAGAGAAATGTTAAATTTTGTTATATTTTTTGTATCCAACAAATGCATTAAATTTTTATTCATCTGTAAAAATTTAATTTTTTAATTCATTATACTGGACTAAAATAATTAAAAAGCTCATTTTGATTTAATTCTTCGTAAAATTTTATACTAAAAGAGATATCAATTTTTAAAAAAAAAAATTTTATTAGAAATTTATCATCCGAAGAATTATGTCGAGGAATTTATTTATTCATTTATAATTATCAAAAGATTGCAGAAATTCTTAAAAAAGATTGATAAAACAAATATAGTTTGGAATATATAGAATTTTTCATACTTAAATGTTAATAACTTTTCTTAAATGCACTTCTGAAAAATAGCAATCTTAAATTAATGTCTAAAAATTGACCAATATATAATAGACCTATTGACCAATTGATAATCTGTTGAACTATCTGTGAAATATATTCTAAATAATATTATTTTAGAATTTTTTTATGCAATTGTTCTTAATCTGCTACAAACAAAGAATATTTATCAGTGATCAGATTCAGTTAGCATTCTTTATTTCAACAAGTTTTGTTGATAAAACTTTAATAAAATTAATGAATTAGTATTAAAAAAAAAATGTGTATTATATATTATCATATTTCATATGTATTATATAATATCCTCACAACCTAAGATATCTTTAAGCTATTAGAGCAATCTCATTTGCAAAATATCATTTCCACTGTAATATGTACATATAGTTCAACCATGCAAAAGCAACTAAATAATAATAAAATAAAAAAAAAATCCAAGCAATAAATAAAAAATAGCAACCATAAAGAGATAGAAATTTTCAATGAGAATGCTTTAATTTTTAAATTGATAAAATTTATGTGAAGTTAAAAAATAATGTGAATGTGAGAACTGCATTTATCTAGAATTAATTTTAACGCAACTCTAGTTAATACGCTAAATAACATTTCCCTCTTAAAAATTTGAATTTCTTTTTATCAGACGTTAAAATCTGCTAGTATTAAATCCTTGCTATCTATAGAATCGAGTTGACTGGATCGAATCGAACTCCACTTAGCTCCAAGACTGTGAAACACTGTTAAATAACTGCTGAAATCAACAGCTAAAGCACCTTCCCTATCTTAAGAGATGAAACCAACTACTAATATACCTTCCCTATCCATTGAGATGAAATCAGTTTAGTAATAAAAGTTCCGGCCCTTAACGTATAGCATTTAGTGTCGACGTTAAGTACCATTGATAAAAGTAATCGATAATTTTTTTCGTTTCGTCAACAAGAATTAATCACTAATTCTCGTCAACATAGCTAAATAAACAGTTAAGTTAATATTCGCACGAGACTAATTCAGTGTTTTAAAAAAAAATAAACACACTTAATTAAATTTATATTTAAAATCAGTCCAAGTCCCAATTTTAAACATTTGAAAATTTCACTTAATGATTTTATTCATAAAACTTATTTTGTTCATGAATACTCAAGAAATATTTAATAAGTAATAATGTGTATTATTACTTATTAAATATAATTATTATGTTATTAATTTAAACGTGAAACGTGACAGTTGATTTTAGATGCTACATAAATGATATATGCATATATCATACTACAAAAATGAAATGCAACTACCATGTTACAAAAATGAAACGCTACTATCATGCAACAAAAAATGAAATAAATATATATCGCTTATAACAAACAAATAATTTACATGTTTTAATTAACAAATAATTTAACAAACTATATTAAATAATATATTTATGACAGCGTTAATATAAAATTCACAAACACCTTGAAAATTTAAAGAAATTAAAAGTATAAATGCAATCAACAGTAATGCAATCAAAAATATAAATGAATTAAAATCCTACTCCTCATGCACCAGTAACTCATTTCGACTAATTGAAATTTTTAAACAAACATATATCAATCAAAATCAAAAGGAAATATGAATTTAAAATTAAATCTGTATCAAAAAAGGCACAAAAAATTATAATCGCAATATCTGTGGTTGCTATATTAAATATTGAATCATAACTCAGAACTAAGATTGAATATAGTATAAATCAATTTTTCTAAGAAATATTTAATTAAATAATAATGTATATTATTAATTTAAATTTCCAAATCGTAGAATTTCCCTTTCATTTTTTTACTAAACCATAGAAACGCGACAGCTGGTTTTCGAAAGCAATAATGAATCCAGAAATCATTTCCTCCCCATTCAAAATGAAATAATTTACTATTTGAATCAATAAAGCGAGGTACTTTAAATCTCTTTATTAAGAATATAAAATTTAGGATCTCCCACATAAAAAAAAATCATAAATCCATTCAAGATTAATATTAAAATTTATTTCATTGAATAGTGTATTACAATCAATAGACTCCTAATCAAAGACAATCTTCCCATCTTTTTTTCTCTGTCAGTACTGTCAGCATATGGGTTTCATTAAAAAATTATTTAAGTGAAGATCCCAGTTTTCAAGACGAGTCTCAAAACATGGGGTTTTATAAGCTGAATTCAATATGGCTACCTACGATGCTATAAGAATCAGTAAATTGCAAATAAATATGAATTTTCCTATTTTTCATAATTATAAATAATACCATATTTGGAAATTGAAACTCTCAAGCATTGTAAAATAATTATATAAACCACGATTAGAATCAGCTTAGATAGAGGAATTTCAACATTTCGAAGTAATTATATATTTAATTCTCTTCAATATTTATTCTTTACAAATCACTTAAATCCAGTATATTATAGCTGGGTATAAGCTTTATTGAATTGGTTCTTTATAAAGAACCATTTACAATAAATTTACGTAGACTCTTGAACGAAATGGTTAATATTTTAAAACAATACTATTCATAATGCAAATCCATTAGACAACAATTCAAATAAACTTAGGTAGGGGAATTTCAACATTTTGAAGTAATTACACATTTAATTCTCCTCAATATTTATCCTTTACAAATCACTTAAATCCTGTATATTATAGCTGGGTATAAGCTTTATTGTCTTAGTTCATTCTAAAGAAACATTTTCAATATACAGGGTGCTTGATTATAATTAAAGTCCCACTTTCAAAATGCTGTAAAAAAGAACCACTCAACACAATGAGTTCAAATTTGAACTGAAGATACTTGAAGAAGTGGGGAAAAGTACAACATCAAAAACAATAGTTCCAAAGTGTATCAATAGATGGCTCTGTAAGCGGCATAAAGAAAGTTAATTCGGCTGCGAGTGATATTTTGAATCGAAATGGCAATGTATTTGGCTTGAATTGCACATTAAAATAATTATAGTGTTCAATGCGTTTGATTGTTTCGGTTTTTTAACAGAAAAAATGACATCCAAGCCATTCAATACTTGTGATACTGTAAGTGGAAAGGCCATCCACTAAGGCAGGGTCATATCAAATTGGATGGGAAAAATCTGTGGAACATTTTTGATGCCATACCGTTTACCTTTTCTTCAAGTATAGAGTTCAAATTTGAACTCATTGTGAAGAGTGGTTCTTTTTTACAGCATTTTGAAAGTGGAACTTTAATTATCATCACCTTATATTTGAAAAATAATGAATGATCGAAATCTTTAATATTTCAAAACAATACGATTCATAACTCATAATACCTTCTATTAATCATGAAACAATATTAATTTAAAATATATAAAATCTTTTAATAAGTCTTGTCTTATAAACAAGAAGAAATGAAACATCAGCTTTAGCTTCTCAAAATTCCTCATGCCTTTATAAGCTTTTCAATCCTTCAACATCTACTGTCTCAGTCTAATATAATTCTAACGTAATTTTGTCACAATCTAATATAATTCTAAGATGAAATGTGGACAAAATAAATTATCTTGAAAAATCCAAACTAGTATAATGGTATGAATTCCTTCATGTTAGGCAGTGCAAAACAAAAAAGATATCGTTCCTTGCTAAGTTAGCTTAAAATAAGATAAAAAAAAATTTTTCGAGCACCTCTAATTAAATTGAATAAACTTCTTAAATTCTTTATTTGTACTTCAGACTCTAATACACCTTTTAGAAGTGAAATTCCAGTAAGATTGCTTTTACGTTAAACGAGGAACTTAATAAATGTAGTATATTTTTAAGTAAAAATTTGCAGTATGTGAAAGCATGCAAAATTGAATTTTGCAAAAAAAGTTCTTTTAGCGCGAGAAGCTTCATAGTAATTGATAAGTGTAAAGAATCAATACATATTTTTGTTAAATAAACGTGTATTGGAAATTTAATTTAAGTAAATGCTAGTTTGTCATAGTAAGATTTATTTTCTATAAGTAATGCTAGCTAAGTTTTTAAAAATATTATTAATTAATAATCAAAATTGAACTAACTATGCTTCCCTTGAAATTTAACTTTGATTTACAGTTTAGATTCGCTTTAGATACGTTTAGAAATCTTGAATTCATTTTTATTATTAATATTGGTGAATTCATTTGAGAGTTGGCATTATGATTTTTGTAGTTTTATAAAACAGGGATGAAAATTTTTCTCTATGTTTAACAATATTTTACATATATTTTTACGTAGTAGTTTTTCTATATTCGTCAGTATTTATACATCTATACATCTATACATCTATTTAGTATACATCTAATATGATATGTGTATCATATAAAACACATTTCAAAACGTTGTTTATAAAATAATCTTGAATTACTTTTTATTATTAATATCGGCGAATTCTTTTCAGATTCATTTCATAATTTTATAGTTTTTTAATTTGATCTACCAACGTTGAAAGTTTTTCTCAATACATTTAGTGTTCAACAATGTTTTATTTATTCCTTAATACATATCATTTTTACTTAGAAGTTTTTCTATATTCATCAGTATTTCAATACATATGATATGATATGTTGATCAAGTAAAACACATTTCACAACATTGTTTATAAAATAATCTTCATTTTTATTATTAATATTATTTAATTCATTTTAGAGATTTCATTATGATTCAGTAGTTTTATTATATGAAAGAGGGGTGAAAATGTTTCTCTATGAATTTAATATTCAATATTATTTTATTTCTTTCTTAATACATATTATATTTCAATTCGTTCTATCAGCTCACACTCTCCCTATATATATCTTGTTCAAATTTTCAATCGTTAATAAAATACTTTTTATTCATCCACTCAAGTTCAAATACATTTTTTGAGACTTGTAATGGATGACACTTGACGTTAATACAGTTTTTTTCAAATATTAATTCATTAATTAAATTTAATTAATTTATTTTAGGTTTTTATAGATTTAATTTGCATAGATCTACCAATAGATGGGGCCAGATAAACTTAAAAAAATGAATGAAAAATATTGATAAAAGACTTTCTGCAATATAGTGAAAAAAAGTAGGAATTGACTTCAAAATTTTTTTTTTATATTACTTGTTATTTAGTAGTTTTTCTATATTCATCAGTATTTCAATACATATTTCTGATATGCTTAATTATGAATTATTATTATGAATTATTAAGGATGTACGTGAATCCAAACTGAAAACTTATTATCTGCTTCGAATCATTGAAATTTTCGAATATTTCTAAAAGAAAGCGAACTTATTGCAAATTATTCTTAAATGAGTATTCTTAAATAATTAAATAATCTTTATATTTTATATCTCAAAGTCCAGATTCCGAAATCGGAACAATAGAAAACTCATTCTTCCATACTATGAAATGATTGACGTACTGAAGCAATACACCGATGTATCTAGTGCTGGTCACTATGGTGAAGAAAGATATCACAAAATAGCACATTATTATGATTGACCAATAATTCGTCCCTTTATTAATGGTTATGTAAGAAATTTCCAGTATATGCCATGTTAAAATCGTGTCTAAATACTTCACCATTGTTGAGAAAGGTTGTCACTCAGAGATTTTAGGCAATATCTAATGATTGTTTAGCACCTTACCAGAAGACGCAAAGTTGAATTTTCATCGCTGAAGAATTTGCTATCAGGTGCATAAAGCATTACGCTCTGAAATCAGTTATTACAAATCAGTGATACATTACAATTGTAGAAGACATATTTTTCAGATATACCATTTCAGGCGATAGATAAGTAAAAATGAGTTACAATTTCAAATACTTATTGTATAAAAGTATTTGAACCAATCGAAAAAATGCTCAATTTATCACTGCTATTCATCACCCTCAAGCAAATTCTGTGATGTGAAAGAATGGTGATCTTAGATCACCATTGACAATTTTTGTGGGAACCCAATCCTATCAGAGATAGTTTGAAACAAAATTTCTTTTGCATTCGCTTTGCCATGAATACACCTAAATGTAATTGCACATACTTTTTACTTGCCTATTCGGATTTGCTACTATATTTTACAACTAATGATGTTGCAAAATGTTTTGTTGCAATAATCTTATCTACACTCATGTTCATAAATTAAGGATAATTCAGAATCACACAGAAATTGAACTCTAAAATAAAAATTTCACCTGTAGAATTATCACACACATCTTGAAGAAGAAGAAGCAAATTACAGGAAACCACCAGATGGCGCGGATAGTACGTCACAATGACGAGAGTATAAGAGAGGGGTATATAAGGAATGGTGGCAAAGAAGTAAAATTGTTCACAATCGCTTTAAAAGGCTTTCAGTGCAATAACCGCATAGTTATGGCACAAAGGAAGCATTTGGATGATTTTTTACGTGGTAGAATTATCGAACGACTGGAATGTGGACGTACCCAGCTGGAAATATCCTAGGAACTTGAATCGCCCAGAGTGTCATCTCCAGGCTTTGGCAACGATTCCAAGATGATGGTAATGTGAGTAGATGTTACAGCACAGGTCGCCCCCGAGATACAACGCCGAATGAGGACCGGTATTTAGCAGTTACTGCCAAAAGAAACAGACGGAGCACAGCATCAGACCTGTCTCGTCAGCTCTCTTCAGCTACCGGTACGACAGTTTCAAGGCAGACCGTGTACAGACGCTTAGGGCACATTGGTCTATATGCTCGTAGGCCTGTCAGATGTGTTCCACTTGCCGCAACTCGCTGTCGCCTGCAATTAACACCTGGAGTAGAGAGCATGCATTGTGGACACCGCAACAGTGGTCTTGTGTGATGTTTTCCGACGAGTCCAGGTTTAGTTTGCGCCAGGCACCCGTTACCACCAAGAGAACACCATTGAACGACACCGTTACGGTGGTGCAGGATGACTCGTTTGGGGAGGAATTATTCTTGGTTCCAGAACTGACCTGCATGTTCAGAGTGTAATGATGACAGGCCACATCTATCGGGATGTCATTCTGGAACAACATGTACGTTTGTTTCGGGGCGCCATGGGTGCTGAATTTCTGTTTATGGATGACAAAGCCCGTCCTCACCGTGCAAACATTGTAGACGAATGCCTTCAATTGAGGATATCACCCGTATGGATTGGACAGCATACTCACAGGACTTGAATCCAATAGAGCATGTGTGGGATATGCTTGGCCGACGAATTGCAGCCCGTCAACCCCCTCCCACCTATCAACCGGAACTTCGGAGGACATTGCTTGATGAGTGGTGTAATATTCCCCAAGATCAGATTGATAATTTAATACTCAGCATGCCTAGGCGTTGTAAGGCCTGTATTGCATCGTCCGGGAGACATAGTCCGTATTAACCATCATGCTAACCCTGTTATACTGTTTTTTTGTAAATAGGTTCTTTTTTGAAATTTGCTCCAGGGAGTAAAAATCGCAATTTTTTTTAATTATGTCAAACATATAGCATCTTTTTTGCTCTTTACCTTTTGTTTAATAAATATACTTTACAAATAAGTCAAATTTGTTTTGCTTCTGTCTCTTTCTTTGCCTGAACTTCATTATCCTTAATTTATGGACATGAATGTATCCCAGAAAATTAAAAAATTTTCTGGAATAGCATCATCTTTAAAATGTTTTTCGAAACTCTCAAATGAAATGATTTGATAAGAAGCTAGGTCCAAAGGAAACAATAATGTGATCGATGTAGATAGCCCTCTCATTCTCTGTTTGAAGAAAAGTAGGAGTTACTTCCCAAAAAAGACGTCTCATATATGATCCTAACACTAGTCCCTACAATATACATAGGGTCAAGAATTGAATCCCCCAGGATAGCCTATTGGACAATATCTTATCTCTGCTCAACATCCTATTCAAGGAAGAGACACTCAGCTAGTAGTCCTTCCAAGGTAACGAAAAAATTCTACCTAAGACTTTCTAATCTCCACCTTCTGGTATGCAATCGCCTATAGGGAACTTTGTGTCTAACTGCCATGTTGAAGAAGCATGTTCAGATTCCTTGTCGACACACCTTCACATCTAGGGAGGGAGAGGTTGGTTTGGTTTGATTTGGTTTGTCTCTGTACGGTCATTTTGTGTTTACATTAGGATGATTAGACTAGGACCCACAGTTTAAAGTGGTTTCCGAACCACTCACAAGCATCCATGCCACTGATAGGCTTCGAACCGATGCCTGTGGTACCAATGAATTTAGCGCTAACTAATTGGCCATCAGGACGCTGCTAGGAAGGGGAAGACAGCAACTCAGAATATAACTTTAACTGTAAATTTAATTTAGTTGCCACATCATCTACCATAATCACCCATCGCCATCGAGACAGCATACTGCGAGAGATCCTTTTCGTCAGCTCTGTTGGTTGGATGTTGATAACTTGCGTATGAGAAAAACTTTTGTTGTAGGAGTATAATTATAACTGCAATATTATGCTAATAAATTTAATTTTAAATTTATGTAGTGCTTCTCCCTAATTCATTCATTTTACACACTTTTGACATCATAAGATTTAAAAATTCTTTAAATAGAATTACATTCACTGTAAGCTTTAAAGGAACTTATATAAATTTAAAATTATTTCTAGAATTTCTAAAATACGTTTTTCATGTTTAATATGTAATGTTTAACAAAAATCATTCTTAATGGAAAGGTAATATAATTTCTGAGTTTCATATCCAGTGAAACTGCAGAACGTTTTTATACCATCAGCAATAATTTAAATCTGTTCAAATCAATTGCTAGCGTGCTACCACTTATTCTCAATTATCTACATTTTAAAAGCTTAACTCTGTGAGAAACTTTCTGATTCAGGTTAAACTTTTATTTAAATATGATTTTCTACCACTTAATCAAAAATAAATGAGCTTCAAAATTATTTTAGTACTTAAAATATTTCTTACATCTTGAGAATAAAGCAACTTTTATTCTTTCTGAGTTTGTTTTAAATCGCTCATATATTTTGACTATCATTTAATAGAAGTGTCTTTTTTGCTTTTCATTTTAACTTTGTTCAACTGATTCACATAACGTCCTATTTTTAACCCTCTTTAAGTTTTTTTTTTTTTTTTTTCCTTTTGATGGTGCAGTAGAGAATTTTAAAATTGACTTAATAAGATGGTTGAGTATTTAAGGGAAAATAATATTTGTTTAACGAGTTCGTTTTCAAAGTAGTTTCAGCATTTATTTTATTTTTATCATGAGTGAACAATATGTTGTCCTTGTTAGGGGTTCGTGACGTTATCCAAAAAAAGAGGGTCAAGCAAATAAAACACCATTGCAAAATTTGGCGGAAAGTGGTACTTTGGGCCCCTTAACTCTTGAAATGCTTCATGAATAACGTTAGCCTTCAGGAATTTTCTGGAGAATTTGGCTTTTGCTTGAAGTGTTTTGTAGTATGGTTTTAAATCACTAATGTTGTGGCTTGGGATTTTGAAACATTTTTATATCCGATGGTTATAAGTGCTCATAGTGCGTTGATCAATTCCTTCTTCTTAAAGATTCATATTTATCACTTTTGGCATTTTCCCGTGCTTATGGAACAGTATAGTGCTTCTTATTGTATTTGGAGTACTTCATTTTTAATTTATACTTAGAATTTTCAAACTTTGATATATTCTTTTAGGTATTGTATGTGATAACTTTTCTTGTAGAATTTGTAATTTCATTCTTCATTTACGACTGCATTTATCTTACTTTGGTATATTTTTATAGAGATTCTTGAACAATTCATTCTTCATGAAGTTCTTGATCTATTAAATCTTGCTATATTCATGTGGGTATTGAATTTGGCCCTTCTTGTACTATTTCAATCAATTGCTTCATATACACTGGAAGTGACAAAAGTCATGGGATAGCAATATGCAAATTTTCAGATGGCAGTAGCATCGCGTAGAACAGGTATAAATGCGCAGTGCTTTCGCAGAGCTTTTCATTTCTGTTCATGTTATTCATGTGAAGAGGTTTTGACGTGATGATGACCGCACGATTGGAATTAACAGACTTTGAACGCGGAATGTTAGTTGGAGCTAGACGCATGGGTCATGCCATTTCGGAAATCGTTAGGGAATTCAACATTCCCAGATCCCCTGTGTCAAGAGTGTGCCGAGAGTATGAAATTTCAGGCATAACATCCCACCATGGACAGCGCAGTGGTCGACCGCCTGCACTTAACGACCGAGACCGGCGACGTCTGCAAAGAGTCGCAAATTCTAACAGACAAGCAACACTGCGTCAAATAACCGCAGAAATCAATGTGGGACGTACAAGGGACTTGTCTGTTAGAACTGTGCGGAGAAATTTGGCTTTCTTGGGCTATTCCAGCAGAAGACCGACTCGAGTGACTTTACTGACAGAACGACATCGCTTGCAGCGACTCGTGGGCACGTGAGCATATCGGTTGGTCCCTAGACGAAAGGAGGGCCGACACGATATTAAGAGGTATCCCATGACTTTTTGTCACTTCAGTGTATATCTTTCATTATTAAACATTGGCATATTCTAGGGTATATTCATCCGTTCTCGAATGTTCACATATGATAATTTTAAATTTACCGAGCAGATTTTATTTTTATTAATAATTTGTTTCGCTTTTGATGGTGTAATAGAGAATTTTAAAGTTGGTCTAATAAGAGGATTGAGTATTTAAGTGAAAATAATATTCGTTTAACGAGTTCGTTTTCAAACTAGTTTCAGCATTTATTTTATTCTTTCACTTGCAGACTGTAACCAGACTCTGATGGGAGAGGTGGGGACCAAGTATCCTCTGAGGATAACAGAACCTTTCCAAAGGAACTCGCCTTTTGTCTGCCAGCTTCACCTGGTGGCTGGAGGAGGAAGCACACTTGGAGAGAGACTCGAAATAACGTTCCTCTCTTTCCAAATAGGATCTCTCACCTGTCTAGACAGGTAAATAAAAAATGACTGTTAATTTTAGATGATATTTTTTGAAAAATACTTTTAGGCAGTAGTAGGCAGTAGCAATATTTATAGAAATAGAAATTATTATAAATAATATATCAAATCAGAAATTATAAATTGTAGATGTCATAAATAGAAACTATAATGTAACTTATAGAATAAGATATGGCTTATGTATAAGCTTATATGGCTGCATGACTTATGTATAAGTTTATATGGCTGTATGGCTTATGTAGGTATGGCTTATGTACGCAGTGAAGAAGAACTGTTAGATCTAATTACAACAGTTCTTCACTACGTTTTCTTTCACAAAGTATCTATTTAATAATCATTCTCTTCGTTAAAATAAAATTTCCGAATTCACAAACTAAATTTAATAAACATTTTCATTTTAATTACTCTTCAAAACTACATTATCTAATTAATTTACTTTTGTGAATCCTTCTCTTTTTTTTTTTCATCAAATAACACTGGAGGAAAATTCAAAATATCAGTAATGTATTTCAAAAATAATCTAAAATGTTTAGTTCTATAGTTAATAAAATAGAATGATAAATTAATGCTTTAGTCGTTATTTTTTTTGTCTTTAAATCATAAATTTGTTGGTAGACTATTCTTATCAATTTAAATTTTATGGAATAGTTAAGCCATCATAAAGACACATCAATCTACTTTTGAAGTTTATCATAAAATGATAAACTCAAGTATATCATAGAAAGTTATTAAGATTTCCCAACTATTATTTGTAAATAAAATTGCAAAAATTTAAAAATAAACACGTTTTTTATCAAATAATCCCTTTTTAAAACATAAGAGCAGAAATTGTAAATTGTAGATGTCATAAATGTAAACGAGAATGTAACTAGTAAAAGAAGGTATGATTTATATATAAGCTTATGTGGCTTTTGTATAAGCTTATGTAGCTGTATGATTTGTATGTAAGCTTATTTAGCTGTATGGCTTATGTATCAGCTTATATAACTGAATGGTTTATGTAGGTAGCGAAGAAGAATCGCAGTAATTAGATATTTTATAAAAATCGGATTACAACAGTTCTTCTTCAATAAATATTCTTCCACAAAGTGTCTATTTAATAATCATCTTCATTAATATTTAGGAAATAAAAGTTATATAAACATTAAAGTAGATTTAGTAAACATTTTCATTTTTATTATTCTTCAAAACATTGCATTATCCATTTTTTGTGCTTATGTTAATTCTTTTCTCATTTACATTTTTTTATCAAATAATACTGGAAGAAAATTCCATATTGACAGTTATGTATCTCAAAAACGACATAAAAATATTACTTCTATAGTTAATAAAATAAAAGGGCATATTAATTTTTAATCATTGATTATTCACATTAATTTAAGGATAAATTTTAATATATTGAAATGACCACGAACAACAAACAATATCACTGCATCCTAATTCAAATGAATTATTCAAAGTACCTCTTCAAACCTAAACGACACATTAAACAGTTCATAAACCTTTTGATTGGGAAACCTAGACTCTCATCATGACATTCATTCGATCAGAGGGCACAATTGACTGTAATTAAACGTATTTGTTAAGGGATCCCATTTCTACAGCGGCTTACGAATGAACGATTTGCGTTTCCAAAATTGCCGCAGACAAATCGTAGCAGGTGTTGATTATTGGGCTTTTCAGCAACTGTGAGCTTTAGTCTACATAGAGCTGGACAGATAATTTCAGGAACAGATTTTAACACATTGGTCGACAGCTGTTATTCAATCAACTAAGAATAGAGGGATAAATGCATTATGTATTTAATATGCTGTATTAGTAGCAGGTTTTAAACCAAGCAATTATTATAATTCATGATTATTCATGTTGTTTGAATAGCTTAAAATGTTTCATATTGAGACCTAATTTAGTATAAAACATGTAATTTGTATCAGAAATTCTGAAAAATCGTTATTAAATCAAATAAATTTTTGAACTCAACATTTAATTTATATATTTATATTTTAATATGAACTTTCTAATGAACTTATAAATTATTATAAGCACTAAATGAGTTCACCATAAACAAGTTTTTACAAACACGTATTACAAACATGTTTTTTAAATACTTGTATAATTATTGAGACAGGTTTTAATAACCATGATTGTAATTACTTTACAAAATTAAAATAATTTTATATATAAACACTAATAGTTGATAAAGGATATGCATATTATTAAAAAATTATAAATCATAAATTATGAGGAAGAATCGGTTGAATTACCATTGTATTTAATCGATTCCTTCAAAGGTATAAATGTACGATCGATTCCTTCAAAGGTATAAATGTACAATCGATTCCTTCAAAGGTATAAATGTACAATGGATTCCTTCAAAGGTGCAAAGTTACAATCGATTATTCAAAGTTTACAAATGTTTTTCAATTTATTGAGATTAAATAAACTTTTGTAACCTTTCCAAATTTAATTTAAAGTTTTCATTTAACAATTTTCATCTGTATATACATCTCTCTACACTCAAATAGTTGTAAGAGTTTTTTTCGTCTGTGTGCCAATTTTGATTGCGTAAAGAAACTTTGTTTATTTTTATTAGTTAAAAATAAGCAAACTCTCTTTTTCTATAATTATTATCAAAGAATTTGTAAATCGACAAACTACCAATTCAAAAAAAATTAATAAAAAGTATTATTTTGCAACTTTTTTCTTAATTGGCTAGTTATTTAATTATAGTCTTCTTTCAATAAGAGACCTCATTGCCGAGTGATTAGCGCTCTGGCGCTTGGTATCACGGGGTTCGAGCCCTGGCTGTGCCGTGGTTGCTTATAGTGATTCGGAATCCACCTTATTCCATAACAAGCATCTCCTATTTCAGAATCTGCCAGTAGGCAGATGATGAAACATGAACTGTGGTGCCAGGGAGTTAGTTAGTTAATTCTTTAAATAAATATTTTTTTTTAATTTTCAATCGCTACATAAAAAATATTTCTCTTTAATTAAATGACATATATGAATATGGAAATAAGAATAAAAGTAAAAAAAACTATAACTTATTTCATAAAATTGAATACTCTTGCTTTGTGCTCATCACTATTTTCTCGAAATGTAATTAACAATATAAGTATTCTTTTAATATTTTTTAGATCAAAATACCTTTACAATTTTCGTTTTTTAAAAAAATCAAAAATTTATTCATTCGATTCTTTGATTTGTTGAAGTTTTGGATTACCAGAATATTCTTTTTATGTTACTTTCAAAGATTATTTCTTAGGAATAAAGTATGAATTTATTATCTGTTTGCAAAGAGATTTTGGAACTATTCTATTTGCAACGTAAAATTTTACGTTATATTCTATCTGTTATCTAATCTAATATTTAATAAGCTATCTAATTTTTATTGTTATAATCTTGTATGATAAATAAATAGTGCAATTTCTCAGTTTTTAATGATACATAAGTAATTGTAAAAATGTTTTTATTTTTATTTTAAGATGATAATTCAAATAATACAAATATTTTATTTTTTATCTGAGATAGTCTTTCTCTGAGGTATGTTTGATGTATGTTTCTCTGAGTAATTCCTTCTATGAATGCAATAACTCCTCCCACTCACCTTTGTATCAGCTCATCAATGTCCACGATACATTTTGATAAACGTGATATATCGGGTGTAAAATAAAGGAGACAATACTATGACATAAACCAACAAGCCTTGAAACAGAATGTTGCTAATTTTAATTTCTTTTTATCCTTCCTACATTCTTTTTGAGTGATATAGATTCATCCTTCCCTATTGGAAACACAAATGTGGGCCAATGACACCTGAAATAATTTCTTCCATGAATGCAATAACTCATCTCCCTCACCTGTGTCTCAGCCCATCATTTTGATGAACAAGATATATCTGATGTAAAGTAAAGAAGAAAAACTATGAAATTAACCAACAAGCTTCGAAACAGAATGTTGTTAATCATGAAATTTCAATTACTTTTATCCTGCCGTCACTCTTTTTAAAGTGAAAAGAAAAACAAAACATGTCCCTAAAATTAATAAAAAGCCTACACCCAATCAATACCTCCCACATATCCAATTAACTAATCGCTTTAATAATCGCAAACATTTGTTCCCCTTAAGTAAAACTTTACTTCGAGGGATGATCTGATTAAAGGTAAGGGTTCTTCATATTATTTCGCCCAAGCCTCATTAAAAAGGAGGTAAATGAAGTGATTAAGTCAGGGGAGAGGCTCCTCGTTTATTAACTACAAAGTCGCTAATTACCGCTAATTCGATGCCCCGTTATTAATCACTATAGGGCGGCGGTGAATCACACCTTTTGATTATATTACACCTCGCTGCTTCCTGCTCTTCACTAATCTAATGTGAGCTCGGAAATGACTCTCCACCACACAAATCTCTAATTAGGGAAATGATCTTTACTTTGTGTGGTGTAATGGGGGGCTGGCGAGCTTCTTTAATTTGGTTTGGGAGCCTAAACGTACTGCAGATTTCTTCTTTTCAAACGGAACGAAAGGAATCGAATTTCGTTGAAATAAACATGTTTCCAAACTTATACTACTGTTTAATAGTAAAGGATTTAAATAACACAGACAATATCCCAAGAAAATCTATAAAGCTGTGTAAAAAGAAATTATACTATGTGTTTATACTGTGTATTTCAATAAAATATTATCAATATAAGGACATTATACACTACTTACAGTTAGTATATTGTCGTCTGCTTCATATATGCATTATTATATATACATCCCTTATTTATCTGTTTATAAATTTTATTACTTCGGAAAGAAGGGTTCAATGTTATTCCCTCGCTAGTTCTAGTGTCATCTCTAATTTTGATCAAACTATTGCTCAAAAGTTGTATACCTGAGGAAGTTAAGTATAGACCCTTGAGTAGTTGTTATACTTGATGGTACTATAAGCTGTAGTTGAGCAGCTTGATGGTGATAAGAGCTTCAGTTAATATGATTTGAGGAAGTGGATGGATGGTATTATATTATATCAAAAGTCTTTTCGTCTTTTATATTTAATATGTCAGTATCCAAGGAAAGTAAGAGTTGTCAATAATACTTGTTTTAAAAGAACTTTTATTTCAAAATTCGAATGCTTTTACTACAGTCTTTTCTAGATGTATCGTTAAGAATCGGTATCTCCCAAACATTTATGAAATGCTATCCTGGAAAACGTAATATTTAATGTGAATATTAACGTAATATTTAATGTGGAGTGGGTTTCTCAATTCAAATGCCATTGACATGAAAGCTATGCATTAAGGGGCCCTTTTCGTGTATTGAGAATATTTAATATCTTCAATTTTTCTTAGATGATGTTGTTCTGGATTCAAAATAATCAGGAATGCGTTATCTACAAAGCTTTAACGATACAGGAATTTTCTGAAGAATGAGATAGACCTTCGATATTTCATCTGGCCAGTAATCTTCTATATCTCAATATTATGGAGAGAAATTGTGTGTCATTAGAACGGGCTTTAAAGAAAAAAAACTCTCAATCTGATTGCTCTGAGACACCAATCGTTCACAAAATGTGTCAATTTGCACACAATGTCATACTCCCCCCCTCTTACAAAAGAAATCAAGTTAATTTGACTGCAGTGATGTAACCCCACATTAATCAATAAAAGGAAGATTCACAATCTTTGGACAGAGTTACTAATATGATGTCGAATAGAATAACTGGTAGTCAATACATTTAGTAGTAGAAGTCGCATGTTAAAAAATCTAAATTTTTCAAAAGAACAAACCAATTTTTGTTTTTTTTTTAAATACTTTTTGATTCTTTCTACTAATATTGACTTTGACAATGCCTCACATTTGTGTTTATGTGCTCTATGAGCATGGGTCACGATCTATGAGAACGTAAATGAAAAGAGCAATTTAGTTTTTTAAGAAAAGAAAAATTAACGGAATATGAGTTTCAGTTACTTTTAAAGCTAATTGAAATTCTAAGCCATAGAAAGGCCCGAAGTCAATTGATTAGTAACTAATCTCATTCCTCAAGTTAATGAGGCAAGTTTCGTGGCATATTTGGTATAATTAAGACACATTTGGTGTTATAGGGTAGAAAACCAAAATTCTTATAGCATCAATCGTCGTCGTTTTTTAATTCTCTCACTATAACATATACAGGTAATAAAAAAAATCCTTTTAACATTTATGCATTTCATACATTACCTCTGGACAATTAGTGTGATGCCATCACACTAATTCAAGCAAAAAAAAATTAAAATAATAAACAGAAATAGCAACCCTAATGTAAACTATTTTTGGTTCCTTCAATTAAATGCAATCGTTTAGATTTCGAACTAAATTTAACTCGCTTCCATCTTCACGGATCCTGATCACCTGTCCGTTCGGATTACAAGCTGCGGCAGTTTGAAGTTTTCTTTGCAAGTGAAATTATCGCTCGGGTACATAATGGGATTTTCCTTCTAAGACTCTTTCCCGCGCATGCAACCCATGTTTAATAATTCCTCATTTCATTACCAGTCGATGGTAATTAGAACCATTTGGCGGAGGATCTTCGCTGCGCCGGGGCTTTTATTATTCAAGGAATTGCTGTCGGAAGCCATAAAATTTAATCTTCAAGTGAGTGAGAACAGCTTCTGTTTATTACCGTCCACCTCTACTTCTTGAAGGTAGTCAATAACTGCTCCTTGCCAAATGGATAAACTTAATTATAGCTTGTAATTTCCACTAACTTCTCTCTGGCACCTTTTGGAAAATATTCTGCATATTTTTTTTTTTTGAACGTGTCTCTCCTTGGAACATAAATCTTTTACATGGGAGGTTCTACTTTGAGATCGTTGGTAAGTCACTGGTGGGGCTGTCATAAAATTCTCTTTTTTTTTTTATAAGTTAAAAAAATATTTATGCAAATTTGAGTTTGTAATTAAATACTTCATCTATATAATCAATTTAAATTTATTCTATTGATTTAATCGTTGCCTCATTAATTCTATTCTAAAAGAACTAGCGTTAATTTATGATGTGTGTTATTTATGTAGTTAGCAGGCTGAGCAACTGGATTGTAAATGGGTGTGGTTGGGTTGAGTTGCATGAGGCATAGGTTGGAATATACACAGCTTTATTTACACTTTGACAAACACCGCAAACATATAATTAACGACAAACAATATTCAACACACTTAAAAATAGATATTTATAGATTCGTGGAAAGTCTCCACTTCTAAGCCCAAAATTCTAAATTTGGCTAAGCGCAAGTTGCCCCAAATATACTTCCTCTTTGTATGAGAGTCTGTAGGCGACCTAATACTCAGGGTTGAGCTAAATATATTTCCTCTCGGGATGAGAGTCCAAGAATTCACAACTTTATTTACGCATCACTCACATACAAGAGACGCACAATATATAGCACAATTGAAGACATATAAGATTCGTGAAAGGATTCGACTTCTGAACCGAAATTCAGACACTCAGGTACGCGTAGGTTGCGCGAAAGATACTTCCTCTCCGGATGAGAGTCTGTATACAAACTAATATGCAGGTTCGTATTAAATATATTTCCTCTCGGGATGAGAGACTATAAACTAAACTTTTCTCGACTGAAGAGAATGTGGTGCTGTAACTACTATCTGGTGTGGTAACTACTATCTGTAGAGTTGATTTTTTTTTTTTTCATGTATTTTAGGTTCGACTACAATAAAATGATCAGAACTTTCAACAATATTCACAAAATTCATTCATAATAAATAAATTTAAACAATATATAAGATGTAGACATTCATGCATTATTATTTTCATCAAAATTTTTTTTTTCTATTATTATGAAACTAAAATTATATTATATTAAAAAATAATAATAAATTATAAACTGAAAAAATCCCAAAATTTTCCCGAATCCGAAGAAAACCGTTTACAAACTCATTAACAGTACAACATAAGTTTATCAAATTGATGCGTAACTATTTGCCAAGAATCGATCTCCTTCTTCAATTTACTAAACAAACGCAATACATGAGAGCCATTAAATTAAAAGCAGGATATCACCAAGTAAATGTCACCGTTATCGACAGACATAAAACAACACTTGCTTGTCGATTTACAACCTATGAGTTTGTGCGTGTGTTCTTTGGTTTAAAAAAAAAAAAAAAATTGTCAAAGAATGAATAATAGCATAAATAATGCCTTCAAAGATATGATTATAATTTTTTTCTGGGGGATATTGAAAATTGTTAAGAGCATTTACCCTATTGAAAAACTGGCAAGAAAATTAGAATAAAGGCATGAAAAGTGTAGTTACGCAGGATCGAAAGACATCAATTCTGAAAAGACATCAGTTATCCAGGGTATGCTTGATCCCAATGTGAAACAAGTACAATCTATTCTATAAATCTTTAATTTATATAGACGTTTCATTTCAAATTTCCCTAATTTTGATAAATTCATTAACAACCTTACTAATAAGATCTGTCTTTGGCGTTGGGAACAAGAAGAATAAAAGGGTTTTAGCAACTTGAAGCCATTGTTTGTAAATTTTCTATAAAGGAAAATATTGATTTCTTTCTTCGTTTACTTCGTTTTATTATTCATTTCAACTTACGTGTGAGCTGCATTATAAGAAATTTTTATAAAATTAATTCTATATTGATAGTTTTTTTTTTACTCTTTAATTGATACACTAAAATAAATATTTAATTTTAACATCAGGTATTAGAGTAAAAGGGGTCTGATAGTCGAATGACTAACGCTCTGGTGCTCAACGCCACTGGTTTTGGATCCGAGTCCTGGCGATTCTATACATGTTTGAAGTTGTTCAGAATCCACTTTAAACCATAGGTTCCGGCCTAATACGACTGTAGAGAGTAGGTCTGATAACCCTATCCTATAAAAACGAATAAACCCAAAACTAATAAAACCACAAACCATCTAATGTCTCCATATCTGCCAGTAGACAGAAGGCTTTGGCTAACCATGAACTGTAGTGCCAGGGAGTTAGAGTTATTAGATATTTTCATTGTTTCAAAAAAGTCAAAGGTTTCTTAGACATAATAAAAACTGAATTTGAACTATATATCTGTTTGATGAAGAGAGTGTTATCGTATAAGTAGAAAGAAATCTATAAGAAATGCATGAAATCTTTGTGAATATCAAAATAATTAATCTACTTTATGGCGCAGTTTTATTTACTTAAGTAAAGAACATTCAAAGAATATTTGAATGATAATGTTTAAAATAAATTGAATGCTATTGTTTCGAATAATTGTTCTAATACAAAATCTTAATGTTTTTATATATACTATCAGTTTTAATTTTTAATTTAATAATTAATTTCCTTATTTTGTATATCAGTAAAATCTACTGAAATTAGCGTTGTAATATTCTTATATGAATCCTATTTATTTTTCTATTCCTTTATAGTTTATACCTTTATGTTAATTAATATCATACTTAATTTTGTAACGAAAATGATAAATCTATTATGTACAAATAAATGCTTTTAATTTTATATTGAATTACGTTTGTTATCCACGTCTCAATGTGTTGCAAATGAATAGCGCTTAAATTTAACCAAAGCAAAAGTTTTATTGATAATTTGCTGTATTTTAATTATTTTTTCGTTATAATCATTGATTAAAATAAATTATATCATTTGATAAACATTTAACTTCATCACATACGCTGAAAGAAGTATCATCAACTTCATTTAAAGTCAATAGCAAATAGCTTCGAATAAAGTATAAACTAACTTAATTATTTTTCTGAATAAATAAATTGTTTACAGTATTATTTAATTTAAT
Source organism: Caerostris extrusa (assembly GCA_021605095.1). NCBI lineage: Eukaryota > Metazoa > Arthropoda > Arachnida > Araneae > Araneidae > Caerostris > Caerostris extrusa. Next base: position 125,761 of record BPLR01012652.1, read on the forward strand.
CCATTTTCTTGTCTCTTCAACCTTTTGGAATTACAAGTGACACATAATTCCGTTGAAGTATTTTAAGCATTAAAGAGTAGAACTTTATTCTGTTAAAGAAAAGGAATAATTAATCCTATTACCCTAAATATTTAATCCATTGAAGTTAACAGAAGTTCTAATCTAAAATTTAATGAGAGAGATAGAGTAGAAATAGTAGATTTAATATAAAATAACGAATTACAAATGTAATTAAAAGATCTGCAGAGCGACATTATTATAAATTTATTATGTTAAGGGATTTATGTACGTGTTTATGTTATCCATCGATAATTTATTATTAGTTCCTCAATTAAGAAAAATTTTATTACATAAATATAATGATATTGTGAGGTGAAGTATTTCATGGAAATAAATATTTTTAAAATTTTTACCAGCGTAAGGTAAATCAAGTTTTAAAGGATTTAATGTTGTTTTAATTTAACAGTAATGTACTTAATTTTTGGAACAGATTTTATTAAATTATATATGAAATCAAGAAGCTAACAATGGGGGATAATTTAAGAGGATAGTTAAAGATTTAATTACAATAAAATCTGGTGTTTCAAAAAATATCAGTAGAAATATCAATGTGTACAATTATCAGTAGAATAAATATCATTGTCTACCAATAAAAGAAAACTTAGAGTACATAAATTTTAAGCCAAATCACAAACTAGGGCTGTTGGGATTTGGCAACCTTTTGTGGCATCAACTAGACGACAAATTGCCAAATGTGGTAACCAATGTTTCTTGTACTGCTTACAATTCATTTCGCTTACAATTGCAACTCGTTATTTGGCACATTGCGGCGAAAAGATTTTTTGACGCCAAATCTCAAAGACTCCTATTCTGTGATTTTGCTGAATTTTTACTCAAAGTATTATAATAATTATTGAAGTAAATACAAATGTTAATTTTTATTAAAAAGCTTCAATCTTTGTTATGCCTAATGTGTTTTTTATACAATTAGAATTATAATAACGTCAAAACTATAGTAAAATAAATCTTTCTACTTTTATTCTATGTAACGTCATATTCGTATTAAAAAACTAAAAGAATACGTACATTAATCTCAGCCTAAAATTATCTTTATGGCAATTGCTGAATTGTCTTTTTTTTTCACATTTAATCCAATTTGATAACCAAAAAGAAAATGAAATTTCCAATTCCCTTACTTATAATGTCCAGCAGAATAAATTAAATACTTTTTCTACGTGATTATAATTCATTTACAATGAGTGGCGATTAAAGAAGGATGTCGAAAAAAAATGGCTAAGAAATTTTACTGACAATGAACCTAATTATCCAAAAGTTATTACGACTCGATAAGTGTTGGTGCTTATCGAAATCGGACTGATTTTTTTTTCTTTTTTTTTATCTTTTCAAACTTTAAGAATGGCAATTGTATTTATCTTGGAATGGACAGTGAACAGTTCCAGAGTTCTTTTTTGAGTTTTGACAGGTGGAAAAAGAAAGATGTTTCTGTTCTTCCCTAATGACTTTGATGTGATTTATGGCGTTGGTCTTTGACAGAAATTCTGGAAATTCGGAACATTAGTTTTTTTTTTCTATTGTTGTTTGGAAGCACGGGAATAATCATCATCACTTATGTCAAGCTAGAGAAATAAATAGGACGTTAATATATAGAAATATCCGCTTTATCATTATCGGTGGAATGAATTTTAATTTGTGTAGTACATGCTATTTATGCCATGGACTAGTCACAAGCTAGTTATTTGTTTTACATTAGCGTTGTTATCACAGTAATAAAATAATTCATCCATCTTGTAAATTGACTTAACATTTCTCTTCTTCTGTCAAAAAAAAAAAACTGAAAAATTTGTCAAATTATAAAAAATTGTAACACTTTTCATTCGATTGTTTTAAAAATATTTGTATGGAAAATTTATGCAAAAAATGACAGGTTAGAACAAAGAAACTGCCTTTATTTTCTTGCTTCTGTTTACTAGATAATTCAATATTTTAGTTTAAAGTTTAGGAGTCCATATTATTATTCTATATAAATATTTGACTTGAGATGTTTGCCCGCCGACGCTGCTTTATCACAAATTTATCCAAACGTTTTCTTTTCTTTTTTTTTTTAACAATCAAAACATTTTTTGCAGAAGTTAAAATGAAACCCCATTAAAAAACCACTCTAAAATTTAAAATTCCAGAAATCACCGAAAAATGCGAAATTCCAGAAATCCAAAATTTTCCCTAAAATACGCTGTTTGCACATTCTAGCAACCAAAAAAAAATAACAATAAAGGAGTAAATTGGAACACGACCTAAATATTTTGCAGTGTCTTAAAAAAGTTAAGTAAATAAAAATAATTTTGTTGCAAATTATTTCTTTGTTAAGAACTGAAATGCATCAAATGATTTTGAGACTTAGCAGGCAAACTAATCATACCTTACCCACCATCATCTATTTCTATCACCCAGGCATGGGCTACAGTGAGGCTATTATAACCAGACCCACTCGGAAAAATAAACTTGTAAATTTTAAAACAATGGAACCTCTCAACGGGTGCCACACATCCAGAATCAAGTTTATGTGGTCATCTATACTGGTGTCGCGGAAGTTCAGATTGAAACTAAAACGATTATCAAGCGAAACCATGCGTTACACCTCTGTATAAATGGTAGTTAAGATGAGAATATTAAGATATAAATCATGTCATTTAGAAATAAACTCTACAAAATATTGCATTTGGGTTACTTCTTTATTTCTCAATAAGAATTTTATGTTTTATTACAAAGTAAGCAAATAATTTTAACTATTAATTTTTACAGATTGAAATAATAATTTCTACTTCATTGACAATTGTAATTGTTTATTTGTAATGCAAGGCTAATTCAATGGTTAAACAAGTTGTCTTAAATGAAAAATTTAATTTTGGGACTATTCTGATTACTATTTCTAAGAACTATTCTGATCTGAATAATGTTGAATAGTTTCTAGTCATTGACTTCTAATCGAGTAAATAATCCACTGTATGAAAGTCAATTTATTATACCTCGGTAAAAATAATCTTTCTTATTAAAAGGCATTTCAATTCCTTTCTTTTAACCTGCAATATCCATAGACAAACTCGACCGTTAATCACAACCGTATCTCCTACCTTCTGTTGCCTTATTGATTCGTCTCCTTTAAGTTATTAGTTGAATCTTTTTTTCCCTTCATCTTCCTTCTTCGCTTGCTTCTTCTGAACCGATACTCATTTCCTTCCATTAAGTTAACTGTAATGGATGATCTGCAGAGCAGAATCTTATCTCTCAACTTGAACACGCAATATATTCTATTCTCATGATCGTCTCATATTCTACGTTTATCCTTCTTAATCATTGAACTGTTTTTGTTCTTCCTCCTTATTATCATTTGATTTATTTCCATTTTACTTGCTCAATAAATTTTTGGATAAGCTTGAAAATATACCTAGATAAACTTGATATTTTTGAAGTTAAATACAGGGTGGTTATAATTAAAGTGACCCTATTCCGACCCCTCTAAAACCCGTTATGCCTTTTTGACGAAATCTGGTATACTATAAGGTATATGGACCATGGGGAAAAGATTTTTGCAATAAACAATAGTTCAAATTTTGACCACCAGGGGGAATTGGGGTGTTTAAAGAAGGACAAAAAATTTGTCAGATCCATTAAAATGCATTCAAGTAGAGAATATGCTCAACGTGTGCTCCATTGACATCAATTCCGTGTTAAAAGCGCATTATAGCGTGTTCAATAGTAGAGCGGAAAAGAATTTCAGCACCAAATAATCAAAATCCTTTAGTTAGAACGGCTTCTAGAGGGGTCCTAGGGGTCACTTTATTTATAACTACCCTGTGTATTAACAAAAAATATATTTTAATTATAAAAGCATATTGAACAACTGTATTTTGTTAACATTGTTTATTTTGTTACCAAATCATTGATTTTGTGCTCTTCAATATTAATAAACATCCAAATTTTTAATTATATCCGATAAAATATCAATACATATTCAGCCGTAAATTTTCTCTTTCAAACTCTGCTCTAAAACTATAGCAAACTCATTTAAACTAGATTTAATAATTTATAACAAATCAAAAGAATAAATAATTTTCATCTAAATAATGTATGAAACAATGCTGTTCTCAAATGTCCTGGCATTTCGATCTGATGTAAGTTGGAAATTTTGCTACGTAGTTACGTAGCAGATAGTATGTCATCAAGATGATATCTATACTAATATGTAGCAGATGCAGCGATTCTAGCATAAATTACTATGGTCCTGCTACACTGCATAGAAATTGTTCCCTTACCTTTTGTAATGAGCATTCTACAGGGTGACATTTGGGAGGTTTTGTGAGTTCGTTACCTTCTTAGTCTATGGATTTATCGTTAACGTATGACATAGAAAAGGCTTTCAAACCATGCTTCTGAGTTCGAAAATGAGAATTTGCTGAAATCAGGAACAGTAACGTTTTTCAACATGCCAAGAAAAGTTCATGTCCAAACATTCAATAGTAATACTATGGTTAGAATGCCATATTTCTGAAAGATGTCATAAAATAATCCATACACCGAACTTTATGCTGGTACTCAATCATTTAAATAAGCTCTGAAGCAGCAAAGTTTTTCGACATGATAAGTTAACTATGCCCTCCTACTGTTGATTCTGTAACAAAAAAAAATGCCACTGGTTCAATATTTTTTTTTTTTTTCGTACATCCCGAAATTCACATTGACTTTTGTTATGCTTGATAAATTTGTGGGTTTTTCCCAACGTAAGTTATGTCTACCAACTGTTGCATTAATGTAAAAGTAAATTAATTAATTAATTAATTTTGAATTAATCACAAAACAATCATTTCTACTCTATCTGGGTTAAGCTTTTATGTGTCGGACTCGTTGGCAGCCGTAATGCTTACAGGAGGTTTCAGGTTTTAATCCGCTTTCAGCGTCCGTTGTAGTCGCTGTTTTCAGAAACTAGAGGCTCCGTGGACATTGTGACAATCTGTGTAAACAATGCAATTCAAAAGATATTCCATAAAATTTATCATATCACAAGTAACTTTAATTCTAAAGCGGTAATCAGTAGACTCAATGTTTATTGCAGCCAAAAGCTGTCAAAAGTAATAATTTGAATAAAACACTTGAGCAATTCCCTATCTGCCCGAATCATGCCAGTGGCAACGGACACAGCTAGAATGCAGGAGGGGGTTGGTTCAAATCCACTGGCAGCATTCGTTACAGTCGCTGATTTCAGAAACATGAGACGGATTGGATAACAGGTATAACAAATCTAGCATTGATAACCAGGCTATCTCTGGCCTGTGCTTTCACCCGTACGACGAGTTAGTTACCCCAAGAAAGAATTCTAGCAAGCAATGATCTTCCTTCATCCCCCATCAGTGGGCTATTTGTGACTATTTTATATACATAAATGGAAAATACCCACCGATTTTCAACAAAAAAGATTTCATCATTTTTTGAGCAATTTTGTGGTGCCAAAATCGTAAAATATTTTTCACTTTATTAAGTTGAAAGAACCTTTTTTGAAAATATATAACAATATTTCTATATAGTTATATTATTTATTATGTAATCCACGAAAAACAGCTAATCAAAAAACTCAGCACTTTCATCAATAACCATGTTTGTTTCTTTCAGTATCAACAAAAACTTTCTCCCGACACCATATTTCATTTTCTCAATAAATTATCTCTAACGGATATACCAAAAAACAAAAAAAAAGCCATTTTTCGTCTGGTATGCTATTCAATGGTTTTGTTATTGCAAATAATGTTGAGTGAATGCTGTTTTCCTTACAATCTTAAAGATAGGGTTTTTAATTCTTTTTTTATTAAGAAATAATGTACAAAGTCAATGATTTACAAAACAACTTTTCCTTTATTTTTATTTCATGTAATTAAAACAATTCTTCTAATTTTTGTTTAAATTTCAGTCAATTTTTTATATGATTCGTAATGAAAGCAGCTAAATTGTATAAACTGGAATTCAAATAAAAGAAATATAATTAATTCCAGTTACAATAATTGTATAAAAAATTACTTGTATTAGATTTTCATTACGTTTTATGTCTACCAAAAGAATATCAGTTTGAAATGCAAATAAATCCGAAATACATTCATCAAGTAATTTTTATATTTTATAAATATATTCAAAAATATTAAATAATGTCTGTCAGCTAAAATATGTTTATATGACATATAAACAAAGAATTCATTATTTTTATTTGGAAATACAATATATGCAAATACTAATGTTAAAGCTCTTTAAATTAAATTCGCATTCTTATAAAATGAATATGTGTAAAATAACTTGCAAAAACATTACTTTTTTTTATTATAAAGAATGATCTAATTTTAACAATATATGTGTTATTACTTTAAATATTTCAGTGATTAGTAATACATTTTTAAAGCCTGAAGATCCTTTTTTTGCTGAAGATGAATAAGAATGAATAATGACTGAAATTCCATTTTCTTTATATTATTTTATCTTTGTAACTGCAAATTCCTATAAACGAATTGTATACAGAAATTCAGGGTAAAACACTTTAAATGATATGTAAAAATGAATAATTTAAAAAAATTTCATTTTTTAACTTCACAATTCCTTAATATTCTTCATACATTATGAGGCCCATACAATATGTTTCCCATACAATATTTTTCTATACAATATTTCTTTCTTTTTTTCCAAAAAATATGGGGCCTGGTGGCCAAGTGGCTAACGGTCTGGCCTTTGGTATCCCAGGTTCGTTATATTCTTGTTCGAATGCTGGTGGTGGCATGGATGTTAGTTAGTGGTTCGGAATCCACTTTAAGCTATCTGTCCCGGTCCTCTTGTGCACAAGATGACCGTAGCCCATACCAAACCAAACCCATTCAATATGCAAATGCAGGGTAGTTCCCCTAAAAGTTCTCTCTGAAGAAGGCACTCTGCTCCTTCTTCAGTTACACGGAACCAAGTCAGACTTCTACTTACAGGTGCTCCATCACAATAGCTGTCCCCTTTCCCTCCATCCATGAGTAGACTGCTCATAGGATGTCCGTCCCACACTGCAAGACACTGAGGATTAGTAACACAGATTTATAGTCTGTGAATGATTTATGGCACATTTTGGAGGTCCAAAAACAGCTTTTCCCTTGTTTATAAATTTATTACCTAAAGATATTTGTCACTTTATTTTTATTTTATTTAAAGACTTTATTTAAAATCTTTTCTGTATAATATATTCTTTAAAATAATATTTAACGTTTCATTGAATTTTCATATTTAAATATTTTCATGCAAAATAAATCTCACTTTACTCACGGGGCTTTGTCTTTTTTATTTTTTTTTAAAAAAGAGCAAGCTATTTTCCTCAATAGATCAAATTAGTGACGCAACAAATGCTTTTTCAATGGAAAAATATTTTCCAAACTTCTAATTTGAGTTTTTGAATTAGCTATATTCCCTTGTTCTGTTCCCTTTTTAAGTTATTTTTTTTTAAGGCAATTTCTATAGTTGTGAGCATTTGAAAGAAAAAAACTTATTTCTAACAATCCTTTATTATTTATCCTTTATCCGTCCATAATTAAGGACATGGATGACAATAATATATAATGCATTTCTGTCTTTGCGAAACTATATTAAATTGATATAGTTTGATGGCGTATTGATAAGTATTATCAACTTCGCAATAAATTGGTGATTTTAGCGACATATAGTGGAGAAATAGTGGTTAAGAGATTTTGGAGAAATTGCTAATAATTGTGTAAATAGGCTTATATGTTTTTGGTGAAATTTTCTATAGTTTTATTTATTTATAATTTATCCAGTCAAGTGAGCTATTGTCTCTTGACATTGTCTTGACTGTCATTGACTAGATTAATTATATTTTTAAAAATGCGTATTGAAGCATTTTAATGCATCATTTTTAATTTTACTTTTCAATGGCAATTTACTGTTTTGGCATTTCTTTTTTATTTTTGTTTGCCTTATGTATAACAAATAAAATCATTTGCTTTCTGGCATTTCAATACTATACAATGGATTCTAAAAACAATTTAAAAAAATTATTACCTTTTAATTCTTGAAAATTACATAAAATACATTGTTATTTCATGCATTTTAAAGTGTTATAGCTAGTGCATCTTTTATATACTTCCAGACAGCTTTTTCGAATTCGTGTGAAAGGTTTAAGATGGCAAACAATTGTTTAAAATTGGTTTTGTCAGAAACATTTTTAAATTAGATTAATTTTTAAAAAATAATTCTCGTCGTAAGAGTCCATGAAAACCGTTCATTTTTTGTTTTGTTTTTTAAATAGTGCGCAACATTTCTGCGTTTCAACGTTGCCTGCTGCAACAAAAGATGCCTTTTTTAACAGACAGTTTTGGGATAATCAGAGCACATTTCTGTTTCACATGTAAACACAAAAATATGGGGTAAATATCCATTCATCCAACAAACTTCGTTGAAATCCCATAGCTTCCCCTATACATAAGATGAAAAAAAGTTCTATATATATTTATTCCTTTATACGTTTTTTAACACTTATAATCAGGAAGTTCAATTGATTAACACAGGAAGAACTATAGTGCCCAACTCATGATTCAGTGGTAACGTGTGCCGCTGGTGAGCAATAGGGCCGAGGTTCATTCCGCTGGCGGCATTATTGTTGACACTGTTTCGAAAATGAGGAGACTCGATGGTGTTTGTGATGTTCAGTATCTTGCCTCGTTAGTCGGACTATCTGATGAGAGTTTTCTTGGTTTTCTCCCATACGGCCTGGTGGGCAACTGGCTAACGCTCTGACATTTGGTATCCCAGGCTTCAGGTTCTAATCCTGAATGTCAAGGATGTTTGTGAGGGGTTCGGAATGCACTTTAAACTATAGATCTGTTTAGCCCTCGTGTGCACAAGATGACCGGAGAGCAACAAATCAAACCCATACAATACACAAATGCAAGGTAGTCCTCTAAAAGTCCCGTTGGAAAGCATTGCCCTCCTCTTCACCGATTCGGAGCCAAGTCAGACTTCTACCGAAGTGTGCTTCATCCTGACAAAAATTGTCCCCTTTCCCTCCATCCATGAGTAGACTGGATGAGCACATGGGATGTCCGCCCAGCACTACAGGACACTGAGGATTAGTAACACAGAATTATTGTCTGTAAGAGATTTATGGCATATTCTTATCCTTCAAAAAACAGCATCTTTTTGGTTTATAAATTTATTCCCTAAAGATATTTGCCACCTTGTCTTTATTTCATTTAAAGACTTCATTTGAAACCTTTTTCTGAATTAAATATTCTTTAAAATAATATTTGACGTTTCGTTGAATTTTCATATTTAAATAATTTCAAGCAAAACAAATCTCTCTTTATTCCCGAGGCTTTATCTGTTTCTTTTTTTTTAATTTTCCTCAGTAGATCAATTTAGTGACACAACAAATGCTTTCTCAGCGGGAAAAGTATTTTCCAAACTTCTAATTTAAGTTTTTTTAGATTAGCAATATTCAATTTTTCTGTTCCCTAAAGAAGTACAACAATGCTCAAAATTCTTCTTAAGACGATGTCTTCTATTCCACATGGAACCCTTCAAGTTTTCAGTAGACATTTCAAAATCCCACAGCGTATTTAAAGTCTAAAACTGAATCTATTTTAAAAATTCCAAAGCAATACAATTTTTCAATCATTCTCTTTTCTTAAAGTCAAATGTTCTCTTTCGTCTTCGATTGCATTTTTTTTTATTCTGTTCTTTTTTTTTTTCTTTTTTTTTACTAAAATATTCAAACGACGGAAATCCCTGCAACAAGTTTTTTTTTTCTGAATTTTTCAATAGAACAAGCTTTAATGAATGCAAATTTCGCATGTACCATTTTTTTTTTTTTTTAATATCGTTCCCTTCGTTATTTAGGGAGCTTCGTTGTGATGGTAACGAATAAATGTTTATTCTCAAGTTTGTAGACAAATATTTTTCCAAATTTTTTTTTAGCTATTTTATTTTCTACAAAACGAATCGATATTTTTTACTTTTCTATACTTCAATCAAGATTCACCGTGCTTTTTTTTTATTTTTATGTTCTTAGAAATATCGTTGCATTGCTGTAAAAGAAACATTTATCTACAAAGAATTTGAAAAATAAAAACATTAGTATGCTGTGATGAAATATTTGATTTTGATTCTCTCATTGTTCATACTGAATATTTTTTGTTCAAATGAATATTCTATCGGGAGACATAATTCTTAAATAATGAAATATTTTTCAAATTCTAAATTTAGGAAAGTAAGACGTTATTCAATGACAAAAACATTTCAATGAATCTGAATATATTGATGTTTGTTTTGAACCAAATGTATATTTTGCATTCTTATTTATTCAGTTTCCGTAACTTTGAAAGTTTGGAAAAATTTAAAGAACATATTTCTAACAATTCTCTATTACTCTTTATAATTCGTCCATAGTTAATGAAATGGATGAAAATAACATATAATATAGAGTAATTCTGATCAAAAATGGCACTCATTATCAATTCAAATAAACATTCATAAACAAAACTCAATTCAAATAAAAACTGGTGTTATTTCAAAACTTCGATGAATCTGAATACATTGAAGTTTGTTTTGAACAAATTTATATTTTGTATTCTTTTTAAGTTCATTTCAAATTTCAATATTCTTTACAAATTTCTATTTGAATAATGTTTGACATTTCATAGAATTTTCATATTTAAATAGTTTCAGGCAAAGCAAATGTCTCTTTACTCCAGAGGCTTTGTCTGTTTCGTTTTTTAATTTTTATTTTGAAAACATGCCATTTTCCTCAATAGATCAATTTAGTGACACAACAAATGCTTTTTCAATGGGAAAAATATTTGTCAAACTTCTAATTTAAGTTTTTTAGATTAGCTATATTCCCTTTTTCTATTCCCGAAAGAAGTTCAACGATGCTCAAAATTCTTCTTAAGACGATGTCTTCTATTCCACATGGAACCCTTCAAGATTTCAGTAGACATTTCAAAATCCCACAGCGTATTTAAAGTCTAAAACTGAATCTATTTCAACAATTTCGAAGCAATACAATATTTCAATCATTCTCTTCTCTAAAGCCAAATGTTCTCTTTCGTCTTCGATTGCATTTTTTTTTTTTTTTATTTTGTTCTTTTTTTTTCTTCTTTTTTACTAAATTATTCAAACGGCGGAAATTCTTGCAACGTTTTTTTTTTTCTGAATTTTCAATAGAAAAGCTTTAATGAATGTAAATTTCGCATGTACCATTTTTTAATATCGTTCCCTTCGTTATTTAGGGAGCTTCGTTGTGATGGTAACGAATAAATGTTTATTCTCAAGTTCGTAGACAAATATTTTTCCCATTTTTTTTTTTTTTTTAACTATTTTATTTTCTGCAAAACGAATCAATATTTTTTACTGTTCTATATTTCAATCCAGATGCACCGTGCTTTTTTTTATTTTTATATTCTTAGAAATATCGTTGCATTGCTTTAAAGAAAATTTCTCTACAAAGAATTTGAAAAATAAAAATATCGGTATGCTACGATGAAATATTTGATTTTGATTCTCTCATTGTTCATACTGAATATTTTTTATTCAAATGAATATTCTATCGAGAGACAAGACAATCTGAAACTGAATAATAATTCTTAAATAATGAAAAATTTTTCAAATTCTAAATTTAGGAAAGTAAGACGTTACTCAATGACAAAGACATTTCAATGAATCTGAATATATTGATATTTGTTTTGAACTAAATTTATATTTTGTTATTCTTATCAACTCAGTTTCTGTAACTTTGAGAGTTTGGAAAAATTTGGAACATATTTCTAACAATCCTCTATTAGTCTTTGAAATTCGCCCATAATTAATGAAATGAATGAAAATAATATGTAATATAAAGTAATTCTAATAAAAAAATGGCCCTCATTATCAATTCAAATAAACATTCATAAACAAAACTCAATTCAAATAAACATTGATGTGATTACAAAACTTCTTTCAAAATTTAAATATTTTGATATTTATTTATAAAAAAATAGCACTCATTATCAATTCAAATAAATTCACTTATTATGAAGCTAAGCACTCATTATCAAGCCAATCAAAAGGTGGCATTCATTATCAATTCAAATAAATTTTTATAAGTAAAACTCAATTCAAATAAACACTGGTGTGATTTCAAAACTTCGATGAAGCTGATTATATTGATGTTTGTCTTGGACCAACTTTATATTTTGAATTCTTTCTTTAATCAACATCTATAGCTTTGATGGTTTGGGAAAATTTAAAGAACTTATTTCTAACAATCTTCTAATACTGTTTAAAATTCGTCCATAGTTAATGAAATGGATGAAAATAATATATAATATAAAGTAATTCTGATCAAACAAAGACACTCATTATCAATTCAAATAAATATTCATAAATAAAACTCAATTCAAATAAATACTTGTGTGATTACAAAATTTCTATGAATATGAATATATTGATGTTTGTTTTGACATAAAATAGCATTCATTATCAATTCAAATAAATATTCCTAAATAAAACTCAATTCAAATAAATACTTGTGTGATTACAAAATTTTTGTGAATGTGAATATATTACAAAACTCAATTACAATTATATACAAAACTCAATTCAAATAAACGCTGGTGTAATTGCAAAACTTCTATGAATCTGAATATATTGATGCTTGTTCTGAATCAAATTTATAGTTTTTATGCTTTTTTAATCAGTTTCTATAGTTTTGAAAGATTTATAAAATATTAAAGAACTTATTTCTAACAATCCTCTATTACTGTTTAAATTTTTGTATATAGTTAATGAAATAGATGATAATAATATATAATACAGGGTAATTCTGATCAAGAAATGGAACTCACTATCACCAATTCAAATAAACATTGGTGTGATAGCAAAAACTTGAATCTGAACTGAACTAAGAATCTGAATACATTGATTTCTTTGAATCAAATTTATATTTTGTTTTCTTTTTTAATCAGTTTATATAATTTGTGGATTTGGAAAAATTTAAATAACTTTTTCAAACAATTGTTTATTACTCTTTTAAAATTCGTATATAGTTAATGAAATGGATGACAATAACATATAATATAATGTAATTATGATGAAAAAAATAACACTCACAATTTCAAATAAACATTGGTGTGATTGCAAAACTTCTATAAATCTGAATATGATGTTTGTTTTGGAGCAAATTTATATTTTGTATTCTTTTTTTAATCAGTTTCTATAGTTTTGATGATTTGGAAAAATTCAAAGATCTTATTTCTATTGAAAATTTGTATGAACTTTTCCAGAATTTCCAACCAAAGAAGAAATTTTGTGGAGGAAATAGCTTGTCATTTTTTTTAACTTGCAAAAAAAAAAAAGCACAGTATGCTATTTTTACAATTGAAAATCGGTGATATGTTAAATATTAGTTGTTTTGATAGGAAAAATCATGCATATCAGTGAGGCATACAAATGCAAAGTTCTTTACAATCAAATCAATGATATATAATAAATGCAAAGTTCTTTATAAGTTCAAATCAGTGATATGTAACATATCTGGATGCATTGATACGAAATATCACTAGTTCGAAAACTTATGAATATTTATACTTCTCACAGAAATACCTTTGATTAATTTATCCTTTACATTATGTGGTACATGCTATTGTGCAAGTGCAGAGCGAAACATTTTGAATATTCTCATTACGAGTCTATCGTAAATAGCTTCAGATGAATTTCGAGCAGTGTTTCTCTTTATATGTTAGCGAAATAATACATAAACGATTTCGATTTACAGACTTTGCTGCCACGTGAATATTAAATACAGACGAATACAGGATAAAACGTTTCATCCCTAATTCTAAATCTTCTAAGAAGGAGAAAGCATTTAAAAAGTTTTGGTGCATATATTTTAAATTTTAAAGAAATAAAAGATGTTCAATTATAGTAAAAGTTTATATTTCTCAATGTTAGAAGGCATAAAATTGGGAATAGTCATGAATCGTGAAATCTAATCGTCTAAAATACTCAAATATGAATACATGTTATAATATTAATATGTAATGCTTACGATTTCACGAGTTTATTTATTTTTGTAGTGTGCAGGTTGGGCAACCGAATTGTAACTGGGTGTGGTTGGGTTGAGATACTTGAGGCGCAGGTTGGAGAACGCATAGATTTATTTACACATCACACACATATAATTAGAGACGCATAATATGTAACACATTTAAAGATATATAATTATAGATTCATCAAAGGATTCGACTTCTAAGGCTAGAACCGATACTCAGGTATACGCAGGGTGCGCGAAATATAGTTCTTCACCAGGTGAGAATCTGTAGGTTAACTATTCGGCAGGGTTATGTTAAATATATTTTCACTCGGGATGAAAGATTATAAACTAAAAGTTTCTCAGCAGGAGAGCAGGCTATTCTGTACTTCCTCTCAGATGAGCGTCTCGAAGCCTACTGGCTATTTCCACTGAATGCCAAAAGGGGCGCTCTTGTCTGTATATAGGAGGAAGCATGATTACTTTCTTTTATATTAAATATTCACTCTATTAAGTATTATAAATATTTTTTCAATAGAAATAAATTTTATTGTGTAAAATAAGTAATAAATGATAATATCAAATAGAACATTTCGTTAATCGTTGTAAAGTAAAAATTATAAAATCCTTATCCCTCACGCGAAAAAATGGTATTGATACAGTGCTTCATAAAGGTTTTCACATAGACGTGATATGTATGCAAGTTATCAACTAAAAAAAAAGAAATTTTAAAAATTTTAAAAATTCTTTGAAACAATTTAGCTTGAACATATTTTCCATTATATATACTCGTGTATATATATATATATATATATGTCATATATATATATTTAAAATATAAAATTATTTTATGTATATATATAATTATAAATTTTTATAATGTTTATATATTTAGGATACATATTATAAACATGAATATAATAGAAAAATACCGTTAATTTACTGTATATTTTGTTTTATTGGGCAATGTTTTCAAATGATCAAGAACCATGAAATCGTTTCAAAAGATTAACTTTTTAAATTATAGGTGATTGGATATATATTACTATACTTCAATTTCTTAAAATTATTTATTTACTTTAGTATTTAATGTAAACTATAAGTTATATTTTTATTTCATTAATTTAAACAAAACACATTTACATTCAGAATGATTAGTTACACCATTAGTTGCGTATTTTATATTTATGATACACCAATTATTGCAATGTGGTGACATTATTTTAAGGAAACAGAGGCGTGTTCTTCTACTACGTAGTATGTCTCTACCTTATGTTCATTTGATTTTTAGGATAAATTTCATATTTTGAATTTTAAATTCAATTCTGCATTCAGATTAAAAAAGGTCCTAATGGATATATAAACATATCACAAGTTTTGTTGGGAAAAAACTTGTCAGGCCTGCTTCCGAATCGAAAGATGAAATTATCGTCTTAAATATATTATTTAGACGTTATTTTTGTATAAATTTTTATTTTAACCACTTCAGTTATATTATATTTTTATTTGTCTGATTAAAAACCATTATGTTCACTTACGATGGGGAGGCCGATTGATATATGACGAATTAAAATATGAGTGTTGAGTATTTTAATTGTAATGCTGATATTTAGTTTCCTGATATTTAATTTAATATTTAATATTTTATTTACTATTTAATTTTAATTTGATGCTATTTAAGCAATATTGATTTTTCGGTAAAATCGCAGAACAGGGGATTTTTCGTCAAAAATTCTTTTGCCAAAGTCCGCTAAGTAACGGATTGCGGAAGTGGGGATAACAGTACAAGAAATCAGGTTATCATATTTTACAACTTATCGCTGAGTTGGCGCCACGAAAAAATCGCCAAATCCCAATGGACCCTATTTTGCGAGTTATCCGATTTTCCTATTTAATTTATAAAAATAAATACATTATTTCTCCGTCCACACTTTAGTTGATGATACTTCGTTCTTTTTTACATAGAAACGGCACGGAGGATAAATTGACATGTCGGAAGGGTCATCTTCGCTTGTCAGAATCCCACGATGATATATTTCTGGGAGACGATGGATTTCGATATCCGGGATCCACCCTACGTAGTCAGCAGACAAGAGGGTTCTCTCAACTCATCTCTGCCTTCAAAGAACCCCCGACACGCCAACTGTCCACTCTATACGACTTGACCGCGGGCATGGAACCGGACTTTGGACTCTTCTGCGGAAGCCTTCTGCCATCTGACCTTGGAGTGGCTTTTTATTCCACAGGAAATAATGTCACACTATCTGTCTATTTACCACCAAAATCTTCTGTGGTGACTGCATCTATGGCTGGATCATTTGGACTGTATTTGACTTATAGGTAAGTTCGTAAATGTCTTTCACGTTCAAGGAATATGGTTGGCCATTTAATGCAATTCAAAACTATTTTGATTGTAGCTACCACAGATTGAAACTAATAGCAAAATTTTTATTTAAGAGTAAAATGCAGAACATACGAAGCAGTGAAATAAATGGAATAGCAACAAATAGCAACAAATTGTTATTGTATCATCGGATCTTAAGATTCTCTCATTTGTTTCGTCTCTCATTTGTTTTCTCCAGGATCGGTTTCTGTTGGTTAACATCTGGTTAACATAAAAATTATTCCTTGTTAACTTGCAAATTTATAATGAACTTCATGTTGAAGTATAAAGATAACAGTAGTTCTAAAGAATTTTAAGATCAAGTACTAAGTTTAAAACGCTTCATGTATAAGTTGCAGCTATTTGGCAAGATGCAAATTTGTATGAAATTATTAATTACATAATTTTTAAGCAAATAATTTAAAGGATAGTGCAGAAAATATTTATTAGGCATAAATACAACAACCACATGAAACTTTACGACATTGAAATGAATTCTTTAAAACAAATTGATAATACTAAAATGTAATTATTTCTTTTTTTTTCCTATTGTAGCTTAAAAAAAGTTTAAAAAAAACGGCAGTTTTAAAATTCAGCAGTTAGAAGTTATGTTAACAATTATTAAAACTAGAATTCCGTTGTTTAAAATAACAATACTAAAAAGAAGGATTTAATATAGTGCTATAAAATATTAAATTTAAATTAATGTAATAATTTAATGCAAATATAATGGATCAACTTTCTATAAAACTCTTCGAAATCGTTTGTTTTTTTTTTCCCCTTACTAAAAGTAAGATTTAGTATAGTGTTATGAAAGATTAGATTTAGATTAATGTAGCGACTTAATATAAATATAATGGATCCACTATTTTTTTTTTTTTTTTTTTTTTTTTTTTTTTTTTTGTAGATTTTTATCTCCTTCGCCTGTGAAACCACCTGCTGGTGCTGATGAGGATACCCCAGCGGTGCATTTCGGCAACGTGGTGGCGCACAGCTATTGCGACAGAGCTTTTGTCAACTGCGATCGGAAGAAGTGTCTCATACGATCCCCCAACTTCCCCGGCCTGTACTTGAGGAACTTCACGTGCAACTACTTCTTGCGGCAGGACTATGTGCCTCAGGGGAAAAGGGCCCGCATTGTGGTCCATCAGGCGAACGAGTACAAGATATCTGTCAACACTGGATCCTCCTTGGCACGATCTGATTCAAGGAAAGCTATTAATCAGGGTAAATATCAAACTCTCGTCATTCTTTTCTTCCTATTAATATGATTTTGAACTGCGCACAAAGAAATTATTTATGAATTTCTTTTATATTATCAACCTTTATAATAGGCAGTAAATCAATTGTTTTTCTAAATAAATTAGAAGACTGTAACACATAAGAGCTTTAATCCATTTTGCTGAAGTGATTACTGAGAAAGGGGCCTGATGGCCGAGTGGCTAGAGTTCTGCCCCTCTAGGCGTAAGGCTGACAACCCTATCCTGTAAAATGAAAACATTTCCTATTTTCGAAATCTGCCAGTCGGCAACGGCCTTGGCCCACCATGGGGCTGTTAAGCCAATGATAAGAAGATTACTGAGAAACAATTAATTGCAGAACCGAAGAAATTTTTTTATTTTAACATGCTTTATGAAATGCATTTTTGTAAATACTAGAATTTATTTTAGTACACCTAAAAGCGTATGTGAACTTATTTTACTATTGGTGAATAAGTATTTTAGGATACGTCCTTACTTAAGCCGTATCACCATTGAATAAGGATTCAATAATCATTGAATTTCAAAGTTTTCTTGAATCAATCATTCAAATTTCGTACACTTATTATTTGTTAAACTCATAGAAATTATTATATATTTATCTCAATTATCTGACATGAAATAATTGAAACATTTACACAACTTAAAATTCACTAGCTCCGATAATTATAATTTTTTAAACAATATCAATATTTTTATATTTAAAAATTCAGTTTATCCCATTTTATATAAAAAAATTTTGTTCGTAATTCAACCTATGTACAGAAAATATCTATAGTTTTATTTTTCAAATAATACAACTTATATATATCATTTATGTTCTGTAACCCATTAATTAAGGGAAAATTTTTAATAAAATAATAAATTGCTGAAAAGAAATATATCTAGTTGAAAATTACAATGGTCTTATTATGGAATCTAAAATGGATATTTACTTGGTAGCATTCCTCCACATAAATATTCTAATTTGGTGTCATTTTTATAAGGAAACATAACTGATCACTATGGTGAAAACGCTTCCCTAGCAACTGCTCCAAATTTTTGTTAAAAAGTGAAGAAATTCAAGAAAGCATCCATTCCACCAGCATTGCAGCAGCGAGGTATATTGCCAAAAATGAACATAGATGGCCATTTTATGTTGTTGGTTTATTGAAATTTAACCCATAATCTTTCCGCCGTAGGCAGTCACAAGTGAATTACAATCAACATTGTATTAGGTTAAATTATTGTTCAATCCATGAAAACAAATAAAAATGGAAAATTTTAAAAATATCTATAATCAGATTTTATATAACCATAATTATTTCTGATAAATTTTTAATTTCTTTCAATAAATTATGTGTTGAACGTAAAACTACACTTCGAAAATTTATAATATATTCAGTTTGCAAACTGAAAGCTGTAAAAATTACTTTGAATTCACTTTCTGCTTCATTTTCAGGAAGTGGAGGTCTTACAACCGATTGCGCTGGAGATGTGGTCCGAATTTATGACAGAATCGACACTGATAAAGGGGGAGGACGCCTTCTTCTGACAGAATTCTGCGAATCCGGTTCTTTAACTGACGTCGTATCCAGTGGACCAGAGATGCTGGTGCAATTATACAGTGCTCCTTCAAATCTTCTTTATGAATCAAGGCTCGAGCTTGAAATACGAGTTGAGTTTCTGGATGCAAATGATACTATTGGTGAATTCAGTTTCGACAAGAATGCAGAATGTGTGATACACGTTGATGGTTCCGTTACAAGAACAGGTATTATTAGAAGTCCCTCCCATTCTGTTCCGAAAAACACAACATGCATAGCAAAGCTGATAGGCAGTCCGTATCAAAAGATCTGGCTGTACTTTGTTTCATACTTTGTGAAAGATCATGGAACTCTGGGATATGACCACCATCCTTCAAGCACTGAATTTCAAAGCAAAATTCTACATGAGGATTCTTGTGACATAAGCAGTTTAGAACTGGTTTTAGATAAACAAAAACAGATCGTCTTCAGCAAATTTAAGAGAAAAAAAGTGTACATAAGTTTTTGAATCATCCCTACCAGTCATGTGTACCAGAACTGCAGATTATGAAAATTTCGTGCCGAAACGATCTTGCTTACCTCCAACTGAAAGCTATTTGTCTACTGGTTCTGAAGTTCTGCTCAAATACACACTTGTTATGCGAAGACCTAATGTTGTTTTTCTTCACTATCTGCTTCATCTTTCGTCATTAGATATGAATTTGTCAATTTTGGTTCACCAACTGGAGAACAGAATAATGAAAATGGATGTGGTCGGAACATCACCTCAACAATGGCAACAACTGGTGTAATTTTCTCACCAAATAATGTTTTCTTTTTATGGGAGAGGTGGAAAGGAAAATTTAAGTTGTGACTACAATTTTGAATTAAAGCCTAGGAAAGAGTATCGCTAAATGTAATCCAACTTCAGTCAAATATCAGCAACTGTTTGACATTTCTGGATCCTCTTCTGCGACGATTTGATTGTAAATTCACAACTAGAATTCTTTACAACGCATATGCTTCTGACAGTATTGTCCCCTACAGGCATGCTCTTCTATCTTTTTACCGAATCTTCAGCTTCCTCATCAGTTTACGTTGGATGCATATGTGAAAAGACTTCATCTTCAATTCCTTCAATCACATCATCTTCCTTTTTGAACAGTCATCAAAGGTGACCATGACCTTTGATGTATCTGGAATGAGGGCATTTGAAGATTTCGAAGATTTTTATTTTGAAGTCCGATTTCGATTTATCCCACCGAATGATAATGAACAAGAATGCGGGGTCCTGCCAGAATCTATTGAGAAAACAGGACGCATGGTGGAGAATTGACATTTGAAGCGATTCCATCACATTCGCCATTCATTGAAGAACGTTTATTAAGATGCAGATGGTTTATGCAATCCTCCTCTCTGGAAACGTATCTGTATTTGCAATTACGTGGCAAGACATGTGATAATTCTCAATGGCGTGACGATCAAAATAGAGTCGTGTTATACAGTAATGGCATTAATGGATTCTTATATCCTAAAATGGTGCTGTGCTTGTCCCCATCCACCGAACCTTCAAATCTCAAATCCGAAATTTTCGATTTTTTTCCTCGTCTTGGCATCACAATAACACATCTGCCAACAGTGATATTCATAGAGATACTTTCTTGTACTACAATTCTCACCCTGACAAGAATCAGACAATTTCAGACAAAGTCGTCATAGAGTTAGTTGCCTTCAGAAAGGGCAACTTATCGATCAGATGGCTGGAAGTGACCAGACCAACTTCCAAACCCATGAACGGGGAGGTATATTCTGATGAAGGAAGGACACTGAGTAACGTCAACTGCCTCCATGAGTGTCCAGAGCTGAGTGCTTGCATCAATCCAGAACTGTGGTGCGATGGTGTAGTGCACTGCCCTCATTCGGCGTTTGACGAATCTTCAGAAAACTGCCGACAGACTTTGACGCTCTACATTTTAATTAGCATAGGAAGTTTAGTAGCATGCATAGCTGCAGGTATGATAGCTTTCCTTTTGTTCCGACACTATGCGGAACAGAGGCACAATCACCAGCAGACGCATCCGGTTGATGTGGTTCACCACCATCCGCCCCATTGTCTCCAGCACAATCAGAATCACGATTTGGTGAGCAAGAATTTCCCAGCGCGTCGCCTGTCTTCATTATGGGCGGTGGCAGCATGAAGAAGAAGAAAAAGAACAAAGACGACTTTGTTCGACACATCCAGACAGTGGAGGTGATTTCCCGATATTCACATGTGATATGTAAATTTTGTTCGTCTACGTGTATAAACCAAATAAAGAATAAATGCCGTATTAAAAGGTGGAAATTAGATGTCAGTTAAGAGAAATAAAGTTTTTCTCTGAGTTCATGACATAACAGTGAGATTCATCACAAATCTTTATGAGAAATTGGATTCAACTGATGTGCTATTTACTATGTGTATTGATGTATTTGATGTTGAATAACTCAACCTCACTTGTGCATGCTTATCTAATATTAAATTCAATCCAATCTTCAAGTTAAATGTCTTTGGTGTTATATTTGAATGTCTTTGATGTTATATGTCTTTGATGTTTCTGTTGATCACAGAACAATGTTTCGCTCTCTTGTGCATTTGTGGGCGAGCTGCATGGAATTGGAATTTTCTTCCTCCTAAATTGTGAGACTTTCACATTTTTCGTTCATACGAATTGATATTTACGTTACTTGTTAAAACTGTTATAATCTATTCGCAAACATCAATCAGCATTTAAAATGCTTTCTTATTTATAATTTCCACCTTTTTTGGCAAATGTTATTCTCTGTTATTATGGGCTTATAATTGTTTTACTGTTGCATTATTATTATTTTGAAAAATCTCATCCACCATATTGATCCTCATGTTTATAGTTTTCAATCTTTTTTCTACGTGGAAAATTCCCTTTTACAATAAACCTTGCTACATAAAGCCTGTTGTCTGTTTCATTTCACATCCTTTTAGAATTAAATTGCATAACAACATTACTTTTCAATGACTTATTTAAATCCTTTCTCTAACATTTATTGATAGAAATCATCCAGTTAATATTTTTTTTTAATTTTTGGCAAACTCCACTTTTTGCCAGATAATTTATATTAGATACTTCTAAATAATTCGTTTTCTATTTT
Organism: Caerostris extrusa; assembly: GCA_021605095.1. NCBI lineage: Eukaryota > Metazoa > Arthropoda > Arachnida > Araneae > Araneidae > Caerostris > Caerostris extrusa. The sequence continues at coordinate 148,180 of BPLR01012652.1, forward strand.
TTCACGTAATATGAACTATGAGTAATTTTTTCAATTAAAAATTTGCCTTATTATATATAAGCAGGTACGAATTAATAATTTCTCAATTGTTTAATCTTATCATGTTTTATAGCCTTCACACCAATAACTCGGAGTTTTATTTAACTCCAGCAAGGTGCAATAGCACTTAAACGTTATTCCTGAAAGTAATATATTTAATAATAAAACAGTAGCGGCAACATTAAACAGTAACAGTAAAACTATAGCAACATTTTCCAAATGATACATTCTTCATATTTTGTGTTAGACCACCGTATTCGTTTATTTTTACTAAAGATTCTACAATTTGCTTATTTTGAAGGCATTGCTCATATTTGAATTGCACTAAGTAAAAATAAGTTTATGTTTAGTAATAAATACTGTAGCAAGTTTAATAAATATAATAATAAGGGTTTATTAAGCTTGCTACAATATTTATTTACTAAACATAAACTTATTTTTACTAAACAAATACAATTTTATGTATTTTTACAGTTTCTAACCATGGCAGCATTTTGATCTCAGACGGTTATTTTCATTCAAATTCAAAAGCATTATTAAATGACATACAGAAAGTTTCCATTCTTTCTCAATAGTAACAATGGAATCTTCAATACCATCCAGTGTTTATTTTATATTATTTTGCGTATAGAATTTCGCAATTTGTATAAATATATAGAATTTCTAAAAATTTCTTCCGTTGAGCAATAAAAGAAATAGTTGTTTCCTTCTCAAGTTACAGTGATTCAACGTGAGACAGTTTGCAGTTTAAAGATCCAAAACAATTTTTAAAATAATATTTTTATTAAGGATTCTTCAGAATCAAGTATTGCAATTATTACTTTTTAATTTGTAATAATAATATTTAGTTTTATTAAACATTTGTCGCAAAGATGTAATAGATATGCTAGGTGCATACTACAATTAAGTTACCGGGTTTTACACATGGAGGACGCTAAAGCACATGTACTGGACATACGTGTCAGAAATTTTTTATATAAGTTACACATCTGTCAACAATAATAAATAGTAATACACACATTTCAACAACTCAAAAATATTTCTTAAAGACAAAGAAGTCGAGTTTTGTGCCAAAATTGATAGAAGCTTTGCTTTAATTTTAAAAAAAAAAAACTGCAGCTGGAGCACTTCGTTTGTTTGTTTCAGGAGGTCTACGGTGAGCATGTACCAACATAAAAGTAGTTGTGAAGTATTAGCTTTAAAACTTTTAGAAGTGGTGAGTTCAACAATAAGGACAAGGTGAGCTCTGAAAGTCCTGAAGCAATTGAGGACGTCAATCTACAAGTGTTATTGTTTTAAGTTTGGTTTGCACCTCTACTGTCATTTTATACACACTTAGGCCGGGCTCTATAGTTTAACGTGGATTCCGCACCACTAATAACTATCCATTCCGCCGCCAGGGTTCTAACCTGAAGCCTGTGGTACCAAACACCAGAGCGCTAGCCAATTGACCATCAGGCAGCTCGAGACCTTAAGATCAGTATGTTTCGTGATATAAAGGTGGCTTCTTATGCACTACTATTATGCAAAAATTGGAATTTCAGGCAGAAACATAATTTTGAATATTAGTAGATTGTCTTAATCAATTAATAATAAAAAGCATAATTATTTAAACTGCAAGAAAAATATTTATTTACATTCATAAAAAAGGGTATTCATTTACACTCATGTACACAAGCATTACTGTTATGGACCAATATGTTTCCATAACGCTTCCTGTTGGTACCAAAGACTAAAACGCTTGCCAATTGGACATCAGGCTGCCTGCGAACGTTATTGGAGTGGAAGATGTAAATGAGCAATGGCGAAATAATGGTCAAAATGATACACGAACTAGTGACATTGCAGCACGACAACGCTCCGTTTCATCGAACTTCCATCATCCAAGACACCATCAAAACACTGAAATGAAATCTACACCACCCGCTATATTCGCCAGACCTGGGCCCTTCTGATTATCACTTATTCCGCCCGATGTCCCATGTCTTGGCTGGGCTACACTTTGCCAGTTTTAAAGTGTAGAAAAGTCCCAAAAACGCGTCGTTTTATCGTAGCGGTATTCATGTATTGCCGGAAAATTGGCAAAACTATGCAGCTGTGAAGAGAGGTATTTTTGGACATTTTTTTTCTCTTGAAATGTTCAGTTTCTTGTGATAAAAAAAGTCCTGAAAACTTAGCTGCGCACTTAGTATTTGAATTTTCTACTATTAAATACTATTTTAATACATAATTTTTAAATGTTTCACCTGATGCGCAGCTTACAGCCTGCAAAAAACAAAAGTATTTTTAAATATTCACTATTTTAAAAATACATTTGTTGAGCCTGATGGTCGAGCGGATTTCGGGTTTGAGTCCCGGCGATACCATGGATGTTTTTAGTGGCTCGAATCCCCTTAAAACCATAGGTACCATCTAGTTTGGCTATTGGGTGTAGGGCTGACCACTTTTTGCCTTAAAAAGAAAACTCATGTCTCGAACACTGCCAGTAGGCAAACGGCCTTGACTCACCATGGGCTGTTGCGCCAATGAAGAAGAAGCAATTGTTGGAGAATTGCAATTTATTGGAGAGAGTTTATAAAAATTAGTCATTCATTAAATTAGTTTCAGAAGTACCTTCATGATTTTCTTTCAATATAAATTCTAAATCAAGAAGCTATGGTTTCTTTTTAATCACCTGGAACAGACAGCTTGTTTTGAGTTTCAAATTTTAAATAACAGCAATCATAAAAAAATTGTTCCTTTTATTTTAAGAAACATTTTAATGCAACTTCACTCTCTTAAGTCAATTACTTGATTTTACATAAAAAAATTTTAATCAAATATCAGGGATTTTTGGTCCACTTTGTAAATTTTGGGAATTCAATGATTGGTTGATTCCGAAGTTGTTGTCAAATTAACACTCGGATTAAAATGGATTGTAGAAATTAATGGAAAAAATGTAAGAAAAAAAACAATCATAGTTTAATAGTACATTTATAGAAACAAAAAAGAAAATGTATTTATTGAATCACAATAAAACAACACATTTAAAGGTTCACATTAAAGTTTAACACATTAAAAATTAAGTTCTTTTAGAAATTTCAATTAACATAAATAATAATAAGTGATGATAGCAAAGATTCCTACGTCTACCTCGAGAATGGGTTTGTAGTCCGTAATGTCTTTTCTTTATGTTCGAAGAAAGAGGAAGGTAGAATGTACAAATCTTCCAGATTATTGTCATACCATTTAAATATAGTGGAATCAGGCACAGATTAAATGCCTGATGGCCGTTAACTGGCTGTTCAATTAATGTTTAGTTCTTAAAATAATTGGAATTTTAACAGCAAAACATATCTTATGATAGAAAATAAACAAACAAGCATATAATGGGATCAATAAAAAAATTATTATTCCAGAATGAATTTCAAATTGTTTAGATTACGAACATAAAAAAAAACTTAATTTGCAAAGGAAAAAAATATTTACGAAAGAAATATGTTAATTTAATACTTGAAACAATTTGCAGTTGGAATTACATTGGGAGCTATTTAAGCAATAACAGGTTAATTTTACGAACAGGTTATTTTTTTTAGAATTAAAAACTGGCCTTTAAAATAAAAATTATATTATTTAAGAACTATTCGCAATATTTATTTGTTTATTAAATTTTAGGGATTTTTAAAAAAAAATCTTAAAATTTATAAGTTAATTTTATACTTACAATAAACATAAGTATTACTTACTACTAATTACATACTCTTAATATACTTATAATAAACATATAATGGGATCAATAAAAATTATTATTCCAGAATTAATTTCAAATTGTTTGGATTAGAAACATAAAAAAAAACTTAATGCATAGAAAAAGAAAAAAATATTTATCAAAGGAATATGGTAAGTTATCAATTTTTTTGTTTACATAATTTTGTAGAAATATATTAACAAGCAATTTACAAAGCTAAAATTCTTAATACTTGAAAACTATTTGAAGGAGGAAATTTCATTCAGTGCTATTTAAACATTCACAGTAAACAGGCTAATTATATGAAAATTAGAATTAAAACTAGCTTTTTAAATAAAAAAAAATTTTATTATTTAACAACTGTTTGCAATATTTATTTCGTTTATCAAATTTTAGTGATTTTTTTTTAAAAATCTTATAATTGACTTACTATTTTATTTATCTATCTTATAATAAACAAACAAACATATAATGGTGTTAATGAAAAAATTTACTTCAGAATTAATTTCAAATTGTTTGGATTACAAACATAAAAAAAAAAACCTAATTTACCAAGGAAACAAATATTTATGAAATATAGTAAGTTATCGATTTCAGATAAAGTGCTTAGGTAATTTTGTGGAAATATATGAACAAGCAATTTATAAAGCTAAAAATTTAAATACTTGAAAATTATTTGCAGTAGGAATTACATTGAGAGCTATTTAAACATTAAAAGTGAACGGGTTATTTTTTATTTGAAAATTAGAATCAAAACTTACTTTAAATGAAAAGAGTATTGTTTAAGAACTGTTAGCAATATTTATTTCGTTTATTAAATTTTAGTGATTTTTTAAAAATAATTTAACTTACTATTTTATAATAAACACACAAACATATAATGTTATCAATAAAAAAAAAAAACCTATTATTTCAGAATTAATTTCAAATTGTTTGGATTACAAATATAAAAACAAATAATAATAATCAATGATAATAGAATTAAATTATTCCTTTATAATAATTATTTGTAAAACTTTCCTTAAACAAAAAAGTGGTATTATTTAATATATATTTGCACCACAAAGCTTTATTTTTTAATTTATTCGCAAATAAAAGAAAATTCCTAAATTTAACTTTCAGATTTCAAATAATTATTGAATCCATTTTGTATTTAAATAAAAATATTTTTTTATTAAGTAGACCATACATAACCACAGAAAGCATTACCCATACAAACCGTTTTTTTATTAAGTGAATTAAATCTGTAAAAGAAAAACTTCTCGTACTTTAAGTAAACAATAATTAACTTCATATTTTTATTTGTAATCTAAATTCTTATTTTTTTTTCAAGTGAATCAGGGAGACTTTATTATTTTCGAAAACTTGGTTGCTTAGAAAGAAAAAAAAATTATATCCAACAACATTTCAGGGATAATTAATCATACAATGGTTATTTTTAAATTTGTTTTTTTGATTGCTTTTCTAAATGCAGTACAAAAAAATTTTTTTTTATTATATTTAGTACATACGATCAAAAACTGGTAACAAGTACGAAAATTAATGAGGTATTTTTTCTTAAAATAAAAAATAACAAATTCTATATATATAATAAAAAGACAACCAAAAGATTAAAAACACAACTACTGTATTTTCATTAAATGAAAGAAAAAAATCTATTTGCCTGTAAAATGTGTTATTAATTAAATGTACGTTTTTAATTAATTTTAGAAAATTTGAATACTATAATTTAGTTTTAAATGATAAATATTAAATTGCTTTCCTGATTATTAACTTTGTGCGCCTGAAATTAAAAAAACAATCATAATAATGCATAAGCGCTTTTTTTCTGCATAAAATCCAATCTTTATAATTATATATTAAAGTTTTAATAAGAAACATTACTTTTGATCTTTATAAAAAAAGCAATTTTAAAAGGCTGATTCAATTTTGATTTTTTTAGCAATGATAAGGGAATACAAAATTAAAATAAACACAAATTAAAGATTCCTTTTTAAAGCATAAGTAAATAAACACATATAAAAACAATGCAATAAATTTAGTAAATACATAAGGCTTGGTAAAATGATAAAACTCACATAAAGCGATTCAGTTCCTTTTAATTGCAATTTTAATTTTTAATAACAATTTTATCTCTTTTAATTGAAATGTTTCAAGTGCAAAATACGTTAATTCTTTTTTCAGTCTGATATTGTCCATTGCTGACACTATATCTAAGTCTTGTGTTTGACGGCAGTGGAGTTATTTAAAAACGTAGTTTTTAAAGAATGCCCTAAATTTAGTTAGTTTAAAAAGTCAAAATGTTCATTTTTTTCTTCTTATAGTCAAAATTTAAAGTATTTTTTAAAACACTTTATTACACCATTATTACACCAGTGTCTTTCATTACACCAGTGTTACGAGTATATTCAGGAAAACTATGTGTGAAATCATGTAATGTCAGAATAAACGGATGAATATCATACTTATTACTATAAAAATTATATATTTTTATTAACAGTTACATTCTTTCATATATTGTTTTTTATAAATAATTTAGAAATTAAAATAAAAATGACTACATACTTTTTTCTAACAACATGAATTTTTATAGCCAAAATATTATACATATATTTAAAAATGTGATAAATATGTGAAATAAATGTGTGAATAAATAAAAAAGGAAAGTAATATAACAAGCAATAATTAAAAAAAATTATTTAAAGTCAATTAATTTACTGTAAAATAATAAGAAATTCAAACAATTTGAATCTCGTCGTATTTCTTAATGATTGAATAGAAAATAACTCTACAACAAAATATCTTCAACAGTATTTGAAATATGTGAGACAAATATGATTAAATAAAAAATGAAAGTATTAATGCGATAATTAAAAAATGTACTTAAAATCAATTATTTATTGTAAAATATTAAGAAATTTAAACAATTTGAAATTCTTCATATTCCTTAATGATTGAATAACGAATAACTCCACAACAAAATCTTTTCAACATTATTTGAAATATGTGAAATAAATGTGTGATTAAATAAAAAATGAAAATAATAATACAATAATTAAAAAAATTCATTTAAACTCAGCTAATCTATTGTAAAATAATAAGAAATTCAAACAATTTGAAACTCCTTAATGATTGAATAACAAATAACTCCTCAATAAAATATCTTCAAATACTGTTGTCATTCAATTGAATATCATGAACAATTGAATTATTAATTGATTAAATAAAAAATGAAATTAATGATGCAATAATTAAAAAAATTCATTTAAAATCAACTAATTTACGATAAAATCATAAGAAATTCAATTTTGAAACTCGCTGTATTTCTTAATAAATAACAAATAACTCCTCAACAAAATATCTTCAACAGTATTTGAAATATGGGGGAAAAGGAGTAATTAAATAAAAATTGAAAATTTTAATGCAATAATTAAGAAATCCATTCAAAAATCAACTAATTTATGGTAAAATGATAAGGAATTCAGACAATTTGAAAGTCGTCATATTCTTTAATGATTGATTAACAAATAACACCACAAGAAAAATCGCTTCAACAGTATTTAAACCAAAAGAAAATATGATTTTTTTTTTTTTATATGAAAACTGAAAAAGATTTTTATAAGTTCCGTGCAAATATTTGAGATTTATAAATAATTTTTTCATAATTATTAAACTAAACGGCAGCCTCTAGAGCTACGTGAAAAAATTAATTTTAACAACTAAGTGTTTTTAAGCACTATATAAGTAGAGTCTGTAAAAAATTTAGATAAATAAAAAATGTTTAGATCATTAGCAATTTTTAATTTAGAAAAAAATGTAATCTGGCTAGAAAATCTAAAATTTTAAAAACAAAGAAATATAAGTAACATTTTTTTATGAAATAATAAGTCTTCCGTTTGATTTCAAAAGATTAAATATCCGTCCATCTAAAAAATAATATACCAAAATTTGTTCAGAATTATTTATATTTCTTTTAGTTTATCGATTGAAAAATAAACTGACTAAAAAAATAAATTTAGATGCTGAAAAAAACAGAAGAAATAAAATTCTTTATCATACAAAAAAAAAGATGGCGAATTTTCAAAAAATTAAATATTCTTTCAGAAATCTTTTATCAAAAATGAGTTTTGGATTAATTTTATAAGCTCTCCAATGTATTTCTTTTTTTATAATAAATTGTAGGTAATATACACATATTAATTCAGCGTAAATTAAATGCAATTAAAAATTAAAATTTTAAATAAAGCGTCAAGAAATTATTATTCCAACTAAAAATGAGTTTCCAAATTTGAAAATTTGTTTAGTTTTAACAATAATTTTTAAAACAGGTGGTTATATATATATATAATTTAATTACGAACTCATACTTGTAAACTGTTATCTATTATATGTTTGCAAAGAAAATTATTTTAAAATCAAAGTTAATTTTTCTCATAATTTCGACAGTTAATTTTTGAATATATGGATGCACACATAATGTATTCTTTTTAATACATTGGTTTTCACTACTTTGGCCATTATAAAATAAATATATTTTCTAAAAGTGTGATACATCTCACGAGCAGGAAAAATGTTCAAAGTGGACGTCGGGTTGGCCACCCCTGATTTAAAACTATAATTTATTTCAGATTATAGATTACTTACACTTTACTTGAAATGTTAAAATCAGCTAATGCGTGTTTTTCAATTCCTTCTATTAGTTCACGCTCTCCCAATATATATCTTGTTAAAATTTTCAATCGTTCATAAAATACTTTTTATTCATCACTCCAATTCAAATACATTTTTTGTAACTCGTAGTGGATGACACTGGATGTTAATACAGTTTTTTTGAAACATTAATTCAGTAATTAAATTTAATTGATTAATTTTGGGTTTTTTTTTAGATTTAAGTTGCCTATATCTACCCATAGATGGCGCCAGATGAAAAAATGAATGAAAATTATTTATAAAGGACTTTCTGCAATAGAGTGAAAAAAAAAGTAGGAATTGACTTTAAATTTTTTTTTATATATTATTTGTTTAGAGAATACTTATGATATTAATGCCACTATAAAAACAAATAAACATATTGTTCTAAAATTAGCAGAAATTTTGTTTATTAACAACAAAATGTATCGAAATTCTTACTATATCTGAAAGTTTTCGAATGTAATATGAGCAAAAAAATTTCTTGAGATTTGTTTTTTCATTATTACTATTACATGCAATGCAGGCGAAATATTTTTAACTAATTCTTTGTTAATTTATTTAAGCACACTAATTAAATTGACAAAGAAGATGTCATATTACTTAAGGAGATATAGGGTCATATGCAATATATATGGTATAATATATATATAATATGAATATATGTCAACAATGTCCCTATTGTTTACATATATTCATATTATTTATAAAATGTCAACAATGTCCCTATTGTTTACACATGTCCATATTGGGTATTACCATGCAATACTGCAGAGCCCAAAATAATAACTTGCTCACCGATAGTCACGTATTTTGGGTTTTTCACGTTTTTTATTTATTATGATGACAAAAATTAATTTTTATTATGATAAAAATAATAAACTAATAAACATTATCTCTGTATTTCGTCTTAGAAAAAGTTCATTTTGATTGTGAAAGATTCATCATCATTAACCAATACATTTTGAAATTGGCAAATTCTTATAATATTTTCAATGTAGACTTATAAGAACATTCGTCACCACTAAATTTTTAAAATCCAAATTAGCACACCAAAATGCCAGAAAATATCAGGTTCTAACAAAATATCAGGTAATCATTGAAAAACTAAAAATAGTTTTTCAATACAAGAATTCAAAATTTCATTTGATGCCTTAAATCAAATGAAATTTTGAATTCTTGTATTAAAATTTTTACAATTGAAATTTGATTGTATTATGGTTTATTTAGTTATGATTAAAATATCGAATCATTAAAATGGGATTCTTTTAATTCATTATTTTTAGAAGCTGTGGTGAATTGAAAGTTTTCATTTACTACACATATGGCATTTAAAAAAACGAAATGTTTTGTTTACTTCTGATTTATAACATGTATCATAAAAAATTAATGTGCAAATTTTTTAAAACGTTCACAATAAAACAACAACAAAAAAAGACAAATACAGTTCTACTAAAAAATTTATTGCATTTGTATTAGACAAAAAGAGCTTAAAGCTGAATATAATTTTTCTGAATATTGTTCTTAAAAACCACCTATACGAAAACTCTTTCTGTCTGATGTTTACTATGTATCAAATTCAATTACATTTTAATGCTTAGTTATTTTGCAAAACAAACTAAAAATCCATTTTATATTTCTAAAAACTTCTTTATATTTTTTTACTTCATTTCTTCTTTTAAAATGGAGAATTTTATCTCATTAAATTAAATTATACAAGACACTTTTATTTACTGTGCATTGCAAAGGAAATCAATGTTTCTTTATTTGCCAACTTGCCAATTTGCCAATTTGCCAACTTGATGAAATAATGCTTGTTATTTACTAAGACTATCTAAATTAGAATATCCTATTTTTTCAATCTACACGTAAAAAGATAATGAATTTATTTTCTCAAGCACCAAAAGAATCTAGCATGAAAAGAAAAACAAGATAACTTTAATGTGACTTAAAATATTTAAATAAGAATATAACCTTAATTTTTGTTTATAATTCTGTTCTAAAATGGAACGTTATTTTGCAATTCAATATGAAAAAATGACATGCTGAACACTGAAATTTCCTCAATAAAGTTTCCAAATTTATGGCCAAAGACAACGAGATAAGTTATAAGTTTCACAATATTTTTAGCTTAGAATCATATATAGGTATATATAAGTTATTTATAACAAAAAAAAAAAAAAAAAAAAAAAAAAAAAAAAAAAACCTTTCTTTAAAATTAAGTAAAGTAAACTATATAAATTAATTAAATGCTATTATGACTTGAAATAATTAAAATTAACTTGAAAATAACTTGAAATTCATTGTATTTTTAGGATAAGCTTAAAAATTCATAGCGTGTCATTCATTTTACACCATAATTAACACATTTTACAATCATTTTTTTGTTCTCCAAAAATTCAGTATGCTTATGATTGTCACATAATTTGGTGCATTTATTAGGTTGAGTGCAATAGCTTGATACATGAAAAAATTGCTAGCATTTGTTGCATTGTGCTTCAAGAAATAACTGTACAAAATGTTTAAAATATACACCAAAAAAAAAAAAGTTTTTTACTCATTTATTGTTATAATTACCTTGATTATTATAATTAAACATTGTATCTTTTTACGTGGTCATCAAAAGTCTGCAGTTAAGAACAAACCCCATTATTACATTTTAAGTGATCTACTTCATCTTCTCATACGCAAAATCGGCTCTAGCTCTATCGAAGCACTTAAGAGCACTTGAATAAACTACAATCTCTTCACAAAAATAACAAAATAAAATGAAGACCGACAGAAACTGGGATTACTTTGAAAATTCATTGCATGAATAACACCATGATTCGCCCATTTTACAATCATCTCCATGTTCTTCGAGGGGCCTGGTGACCAAGTGGCTAGCGTTCTGGCGTTTGGGATCCCAGGTTTCAGGTTCGAATTCTGGCGGTGACATAGATGTTTTTTAGTAGTTAGGAATAGATTTTAAACTGTAGGTCCCGGTCTGTTTAGCCCTCGTATGCACAAGCTGACCGTAGAGTGACAAACCAAACAAACCTTTGAAAATTCAAAGTAGGTTCATGTTTGTCACGTTGTTGTTGTTGTCGTATCCCTCATGGAAGGAGCGAAAAGGAGTGCAGCTTCTGTTCTGATGGAGCACCCGAAGAAGTGTGACTTCTGCTTCGTGACGCTCTTACGAGACCTAGACACTCGGCCATTCAGGCCAATGATTGTCACGTAATTTGGTGCATTTACTAGGTTGAGGTGCAATAGCTTGATGCATGAAAATATTTCTGTCACCTATAGCATTGAGCTTCAAGAATTAATTACACAAAATTTGTGAAATATACACCAAACAAGTTTTTTAAACGAAATATAATTATTTATTGCTATAATTATCTTGACTATTATAATTAAACACTATATTTTTTACATGATCATCAAAGTCTGGTGTTAAAGGACAAACCCCATTATTACATTTCATGCGACCTAATCCATCCCATACGCAAAATCGGCTCTACGTCTATCGAAGCACGTAGGAGCACTTGAATCAACTGCAATCGCTTCAAAAAAAGGAATAGCAAAATAAAATGAAGAGCGATAGAAACAGGCAAAAACAGTGAGAGGCAGAAGAAGAAAGCGGGCGAAAAAAGAGAATCTTGGAGGATAATTTCGAGCGGCAACAACAGCTGGAACGTGAACGGGTTTCTTGAGGGAGCGTCAACATAGGAGGCAGACACCAGCTTTGCATTCGAATGATGTCATTACGAGATAAGGTGACGATGGAACGATTTGGCTGAGTTACTGGCCTCGCAAAAGTGAAAAGTGAGTAATGGAACGAAAAATGGCCTCTTCACATCAAATAGTAGGTGCTTTATATTGAGAGTTATGTTAGGGTGGCAAAAAAATGAACCTTTAAAGTACAGTGTCATCAACTATGCTATAAAGCAATGTGTTATTAAACCATTTAAAAAGTTGTTTGATGAATAAATTTTATTTTCGTCTGAGTTTCAGAATATTTGAAGAATTTATGTTTTGATGGGGTCATTTATAAAATTATATGACGTATAAGTCATTTAAGGATATGCAAATGATTAGAATTGTAGCTTATATGCAAAATCTATGCGCCAGCATTTTGCTTGTACACAGTATAAAAGGGTAGAACACAAAGGCGATTTAAGTATTGAAATTGTACTCTCCTACTGTCTTTTTGCTTATACAGCTTTATTATGACTCATCTAAAAAAATGGCAGTCATGCAAATATTTATTTTAAAGTTTGACAGTCGAAGAATTCGGGTTAATCAAGGCTGCGATTGTTCAGAAGGAAATCTACACTCAAACCTAATTTAATCAATAATATAAAATAAGAAGATGCAAGGGATATTTATAAGAATTTGAAATTAATAGTGGATTAATTGAACTATCCAATGTGAACATTTGCAGCAGAATCGTATTCGGAAGATCCTGCGTCAGAAATACCATTGGACTTCATTTGAACCAGCGGGAAATTTTTTTTTCAAAATGCGCATTTATGTGACTATATTAGACCACAAACATCTACGAACGTATTGATGCTTTAAAATCACTTATGCAATCTCATAAAGAACTAGATATATTTGATGGGTGCCAAATGGAAAATTGAAGATAAGGAATAATAATATTCTTCCTCTTTTCAGACGAATCTCGATTCGATCTATGAAAAATCCGATGTCGCAAAATATTTCATACTTTTGCATTGAAGTTATCGCCACACCAATCCATTGTCTTACATTATATACAGAGCACCACAGATTCTGAACACACTTAATATGGATTGCTTGTACAGTCATAAATGCATTCCTAAAGGTTTTGAACGTTGTCCTTCCTTATCTTCAATTTTCCATTCATAAGCTTTATTGCCTGTCGAAAATGTCTGGTTCAAGAGATGACAATGATCGCACAACTATTTAAATGTCGTTTAACAACAACAACTAACAATTATTTAAACATATATCATCACTTCACCAGAGGAATTTTGACAACATAATAAGTAATAAGGATTGATATGGGGCTTATGGCCGAGCGACCAGCGCTCTGCTCTCGGTGCCAGAGGTTTCGGATTTAGTACCAGCAGTGTCGTGGATGTTTGAAGTGGTTAGGAATCCACTTTAAGCCGTAGGTCCCGGTCTAATATGACTGTAGAGCATGGTCGTAGGACTGATCACCCTACTCCATAAAAAGTCAACGACACGGAGCCAAGTCAGACTTCTACTTACGGGGCTCCATTGCAACACAAACTGCCCCCTCCACACAACGCTCTACGATCCAAAGTGGGATCTACGGTTCAAAGTGGATTCGAACCATTACAAAACATTCACGACACTGCCGGAATTCAAACTCGAAACCTGAGGCAACGAGAGTCGCAGCGCTAGCCACTCTGCCCATAGGCCCCCTATATGCAAATTATATAAGCCAGCATTTTGCTTATATACAATACAAAAGTGTAGAACACAAAGAGGATTATAAGTATTGAAATTATGCTCTCCTGGTATCATTTTCGCTTATAAAGCTTTGGTCATCTAAAAGAAATGGCAGTCATACAAATATTTAAAAGTTTGACAATAGAATAATTGTGGGTGCATCAAGGCTGCTATTTACTCATCCAAGAAATTTACACTCAAACCTACAGTAATCAATAATATAAAATAAGAATATGCAAGGGATATTTAAAGGAAAGTGAAATAAGTAGATGCTGGAGAAATAAACTAGTCAATGTGAACATTTGTCAGAAATACCATTGGAGGTCGTCTGAACCAGCATGAAATATTTTTCAAAATGCGCATTCATGTGACTATATTAGATCAAAAAGTCTACGAACGTGATGGTGCTTTAAAACAACGTATATAATCTGATGAATAACCAGATATATTTGATGGCTACCATATGTGAATGGAAAACGGAAGATAAGGAATAATAGCATACTTCATCTTTTCAGACGATAATCGATTATGTGTATGGAAGTTGATTATGTGTATCGATTATGTGTATGGAAAAGTATTACATATTTTTGCATTGCAATTATTGGTAGATCAATCCAATACTTGGCGTTATATACAGAGCACCACAGATTCTACACCCACTTAATATGGATTTCTGGTACAATCATAAATGCATTTCTAAAGGTTTTGAATGTTGTTCTTTCTTCTCTTCAGTTTTCCATTCATCAGCTTTATTCGAGATGTGGCAATGATCACACAACTTAAACACAGTATATCGTTGAGCACTGCACCTGAGGAATGTGGCGATGTAGTTAGTAGTAAGGATTGATGTGGGCTTGTTGGCCGAGTGATCAGCGTTCCGGATCTCGGTGCCATGGATGTTTGTAGAGTTAAAGAATCCATTTTAAGCCCTACGTCCTGGTTTAATATGACTGTAGAACACTGGGCGTAGGGTTGACAACGCTACGTTCAATGTTCATTAACTACTACAATGTGGTACCCTGTAAAAAGTCAGTGTCACGAAGCCAAGTCAGACTTCTACCTACTGCTCCCTTACTGCTCCTTCCTTTCTCTGCCACGATACCACACGGGTTCTTGGACTTGGTCTAGATGTAGCTATGTGGCAAGTGGGATAAGAAATAACAACACCAAGGATTGGTATACCTCAAATGTGGTGTCATGATCATTTTCAATCAATGCCAAGGCATATAACAAGAGCTCACAGGATTGCATAAAATACAACAAATACAACAAATAGAAACTAGAATGGACATTTCTTAGGAATCCAATCAGTTTGAACAACAAAGTTTTAAAACTGCTCATTGTGTATACTGTTATCATGTGCTTCCTTGTTTTATATATAGAGAGATAGATATGGATATAGATAGATATATATAGATATAAATGTACAATTATTTAAGCGCATACAATCTTCTCAAGTACCATACAAGTATAACACAAATCTTGCAAATGTAAGCATTATTCATAACATTTTTACATACAATGGATTATTGGGTTTATGGGCAAAATATTGATTTTGTAAGTGCCAACATTAACACAAAAATACATTAGTCAATCAAAATAAATTTATGCCTGATTACGAGACAAAAGCTTTAAAACTTTAATTTTGAAAAATTAAAGTCAAAATTTTTAAAACATTCCCCACTTTAGAGAATCGAGTACTCTGTCCTTTATGCATCAGTAGTTGTTTATTTAACTGAAACAAGTGAGATAGAACAAAAAACGATGCATTATGGAAAATCGGAAAGTAAATTGCGCTTTGGGGGCTGGTTCCAGGAAAGTAGAAACATCGACTGCTAATACTCAATCATTCGTTTATGGATATTATGGTCATTTGGGGGAAATAAAGAAATCCAAATCGGATGATATTTCATTGATGTTTTATCACCAAAAGAACTGTTATGTGTCTCAGTTGTATGTTCAACAGCCTGCTCTGCTATCTTGCATAGAGTCGGTTTTTTTAAGAAGCGAAGAACACACTCTTAGCATCGCTTTTATAAAATGTTATATTCTTTAAAAATTAACAAGTAGTAAAATAAATTAAAATTTTATTTGAAAATTAATTTCACTATAATTTGAGTAAACATAAGCAGTAGCAAATTAAAAACTTATTATAATTTTTTTTTTTATTTTACTTTAAAATTTTCTCAGTATACCATATTTTAACAACATTGAAAACCCTGTCAGAAAGTTCATTGCGTCATTTGTACATAATAAATGTCACCGACATCTGGGGTAATCACGGGAGTAATGATCTCAAAGAAAACTTGGATAGACTGTTGTGTGTTCTAAGTTTCTCCCAAGTTGAACGGCCTGATGGCCAATTGGCAGTGGCATGGATGTTTGTTGGTGGTTCCGAATCCACGTTAAACTGTATGTCCAGGTTTAATTAGCCTAATTTGTGCACAAAATGACCGTAGAGTGACAAACCAAACCTCACAAATTGCAAAACACATGTGCATAATCTTTTATGATTAATGGGGAATCAAGCACATAAAAACTGAAAAGATTGGAATCATATTATTAAATGACGAATTCAGATTCTGTTAACAGACAGATTTTCGTCATGCAGCAATATGGAAAAACCTGAAAGCCGTTTTCTTCCCAAATTTATCATGAAAATTAATATTCTTAAAGTACGAGTTGGTTTCATTTTATTTGGACACTTTTTGATAGATGTTCTGTTACTGCATCGTTGAGCCTGTTATTCCTGTTCTGAAACCAGAGAAAGACCCATCAAATCCAGAAAATTATAGACCTTTTTCTCTGATCTCTTCTCTTAGTAAAATCGCTGAAACTATTAATTATAATAAATTAAACTAAGCCTAACTTAAAGATGATTGAAGCTCTTCATAATATCACTTTCAGACAAATCACCGCAGCTGAATGTTATATGAGAAATTCGGAAATACAGCAAGCCATTAATATTCCTCCACTTAAAGACTGCCTTAAGCATTTTTCGGAAAATTTCATTAATTCTATTCTTAACCACGAGAACTTCTCAGTCCAGGAAATTAAAATTTAGGATCCTAATATTAATATTAAGAGACCGCGAAATATTTCAATTTAGCATCTTTTTTTCTCTTCTTCCTTTTTATCCTAATAATTTCTTGTTTTTATTTCATTTAAATTTAAGTTTTCTATTATTCAGGGCAATTTACCTTGTAGTCAATTATTTATACCTTGTTCTACAAGAGATGAAACCCCTCTGAGTTAGGAAGATCCAGGAATCCAAATACAATCTACAATCCATCTACCATTGAGCCTTATGTATCCTGTTTCAATATGTATAAATTCTTATTCAAGACATAATAATGCGTATCCTCATCTTGCACATCAGGTAGTGATCAAATCTCTTAATGCGATTGGTGCATAACTTTTCAATTCCTACTATTAGTTCACACTCTCCCTACATATATCTTGTTCAAATTTTCAATCGTTAATAAAATAATTTTTATTCATCCATTCAAGTTCAAATACATACATACAAGTTGTAGTGAATGACACTTGATGTTAATACAGTTTTTTCAAATATTAATTAATTAATTTAATTTAATTAATTAATTTTAAGTTTTTTTTATTTAAGTTGCATGTATCTGTCAATAGATGGCGCCAGATATAAGAGGAAAATTGCAACTTTATTGATAAAGGACTTTATGCAATATAGTGAAAAAAAGTAGGAATTGAGTTTAATTTTTTTTATATATATATATTACTTGTTTTTCACCAACAAGTGAAATCGCTTGTAGCAAATTGAAGGCACTCAGAGGAAATTAAAAGCATTGTATCCCTAAACTCTTTGATGTATCGGGTGTATAAACCTAACTAAACACATTTACCAAGTTTAAATCTACTATGGCTCGCGTTATGGATATGTATTGGTCCATAACAGTAATGCTTTTGTACATGAGTGTAAATGAATACGCATTTTTAATGTGTGTGTACATAAATATTTTTCTTGCAGTTTAAATAATTATGCTTTTATTATTAATTGATTAAAGACAATCAACTTATGTTCATATTCATGTTTCTGTTTGAAATTCAAATTTTTGGTAAATAGTAATGCATAAGAAGCAACCTTTATATCACGAAACATACTGATCTGAATGTCATGAACGGCCTGATGACCAATTGACTAGCGCTCTGACCTTTGGCACCAGCGGCTAGTTTGCTAGTGGTTCGGAATCCCAATCAAAATTAGTTTACACTACATATATGCATACATGTATACACTCACGTAAATTATATTATCAAGCAAAATTTCCTTACATACACAAGCATAAATTATTTTGCAGAACAAATCACCTTAAATATACAAACATAGTAAGGTTATATTACCTTAAAATATACACAAGTAATAGTTACTTTATAAAGCAAATTACCTTAAATAAATACACAATCATAAATTATTTTATACAATCGAATTACCTTAAATATTCAAACGTAATATATACATACACTCAAATTATTGTAAAAAGCAAAATTATAAATATCCTACCTCAAAATCTGGCTGTAGGCAGACAGGGATGGCATACCGTTGTTGATAGTACCAGGTACTCAATAAAGCCTATTCACTTAATATGATAAATAGAAATCGAGATTTAAAAAAATTACTGACATAGTGTTATAAAAATTGAAATACCCATGTAATCTAAACCCCTGTGCCAACCAATCGACACAGACTAAAACTGTCCCTTTTAGTGATCCAATATCACAAACAACTAAAAAACATTGCAAAGATCCAATTATGTTAGAAGTTACTTAAAAGTTCAACGAAACGCTTTAGTCTCTTAGAAGTTACAAAAAAATTATTCAATTGCAATACTTAAATAAGCAACTAAGTTAGTAAAAGACTTAGTAAAGCTTCTTAGTAAATTGTTGCTGTACTAAAATAATAAAAAGAAAGCAGTTGAATATAACTCTTTGTAAAATTGTGAAATTTATTTTATCTGCAAATGTTAACTATGTTATTTTACCAGGGATTGGGACAGTGGTTTTTGTCGCCAAGAAAGCTTAGTACTTTTCCTTGCGTTTTAGATCAAAAGCTTTACAATCTTTTTGCGTAAGTAAGAATCCACCATGCATTTGCACCATAATATTATAAAGCGGACCGCACGTGGAGAGGAAAGAGAATTTAAATAAACTGGATCCACCATGAATTCGCACTAGAGCATTATTGCAGACCGCATGCAGAGAGAAAAAAAAAAATGTTTAATAAAATCGCATTCGAAATTTGTGGCAACCGCCTGGACCATCGTTTTAAAAATTAGTTAAGTTAGTTAGTGATGCCTTAATTAGTTGTACTTTTGGCTTCGCGCTGTCGCTTTGTTTTCGTAGTTAATTGTCTACTTTGCGTTGTAGAAAATAAATGGGCCAAATAACAAAATAGGGGCCTTTGGGATTTGGCGACTTTTTGTGGCACCAACTGAGAGATAAGTCTTCAAATGGGGTAACCCGTTTTTCTTGTACTTTTTAAAATTCGCGTCATTTACTATCCCAATCATATTCACCTTATGTTCGTTATTTTTCGGAAGACAAGAATTCTACTTTGGGGAAAGTTTCAAAGTTGTAGATAGTTTCAGAATTTAACTAATGTCATCACGTATTCAAAGGCCATAATTTGTACTTTGATATAAAGTGTACATGAAAAAAAAAGCAATGTAAAAGTAAGTTAAATTTTTAAGAGAAGTTGAAACTATTTGTGTTAATTTAATAATTCCAAAATTTAAATATTATTAAATGTTTACGTAATTGAAATATATTATTGCTAATGGTAATATATTATTAGATATATTACAAGTAATTGCAATTTATGTTTTTATATCATTTTGAATAATTTCCATTTTACTTTTTTATAGCCATTTCATTTTATTATATCATATGAATTTGGTACTAAAAATTAAAAATAATAAGCATGAAACGAAAAGAAAAAGCATACACTTGTCAAAGTTAAATTATTTATTTATTTAAACAAGCAAAGTTTTTTTTTTCTGCAGTTGTTGTTAAACGACGGTGGGTCTCCTGTTTAGTTATTGTATGCCCCGAACAGCCCACCGATGATTAATAAATAAGGAATTTTAGATGTAACTACCCCACATTTACATGTCATACAGGAGAAAACCCAGAAAACTCCCAAAAGATAACTGGATTATCAATGCAAAATGTTTTAAGCACATTGTAGCAATTGCCACAAAATGTCATTTGATTTAATTTAGTATTAATTACGCCATATTTTTAGCGCTAGTATGAAAAGTAAAAATTTTTCTAAATTTTAATGATTTCTATTTTTTTCCCCAAAAATTCTTTTTTTTTTTTTTCTTACTCATTCATTTCCATTTAAAGATAAAATTTAAATTTAAATTTTACTTTGAAATGGAAATGAATAAGTATGATTAATAAGTACAGGTACATAACTCAAATAGTCACAATTAACCACTTTAACAATAAGTAAAAATTGTAGTTTACTTATGTTTGTAGTAGCAGAATACGCCACAACTAACATAGAATATGATCTAACCAACTGACATATGAATATTTCATTAATATTTCAGTTAATTAGTTATTCTAGTCGTACGTCAGCTATAAAAATATCGAACTCGTTTTATTAAAATTTAATTTAATAGAATTCCTAAAATACTAAATTTATTTTGAGCACAAAAATTACGATTTTTTTAAATGACAGTCATTTGATCAAAATCAATACCTCTTCTTCAAACATATGATTCAGCATTTCATATACAAGAATTGTTTTCGCAAATAAGAGTTTATGGGGATGTAAGTATGCAACATAAGTATTCACCTATAAATATAAAAATAAATATTTGCTTTCAAATTTTTATAATATTATGTTATTATACTTTAGCATATTGCCTAGCAAAAAAATTACGAACATATTCTAATGAGTTCCCTTTTAAATAAACAAAAATATTTTTATGCTATCGAGCGCCATCTGTTGACATAAATTAGAAATTTTCGTTACGTTTAAAGTAAATTCTTAAAAATCAATTAAATTAAAATGAATTGTTTAAATTTAAGTTATTTATTTCAAATATTCAATTTTTGAAGTTTATGTGATTGTAATATTTTTAGATGTATTTCTGTTTTTTTTTTCAAACATTCTGCGGTATAGGCTTTTCTGTATTTTATTTTATTTTATTTTTTTATGAATATTACTTGCATTTATAATTTTTTTCACTTTGTCAAAGCACGATTCTTAATCGTAATCAGTGTTAAGATTTAGGAAAATTAGTCGAAATCTTGAAAAAATTCTCATGAAATATTTTTTTATCAGAGTGTTTGTTAAAAATAAAATTTAGTATAAAATAGAAAAGAAGTAATAAATAATGAAGGACATATTCATGAATTTATCCATAAATAAATGCATAACAATTTTTACAAATTTTGTAACAAACACAAAGTGTTTCCAAAACATTTCAAGAAATTTAGTTGATAGAAAGATATCCCCATTAAAACACTTTTTTATCAAAGAACTTGTGTTATCGGATTGAGATTATGGAAGCTGCTGTTTAGTCAATGCAAATAATATGCGACGTAAAGCATTATCTTTATTTGCCTTATTCCACTACACGAGTTTAAATTCTGTAGCCTCTTTAAAGTATGCATTTGATGTATAGGATAACTAACAGACATGAAGAATCTATTGGGTTCAATACATGATTCCCGACAAACTAACTGCTACCTTTGAAATACTCGTTCGTTTAATTGCGAATGTTTTACATGGTTGTCCGTTACTTTTCAAGTTGCATCTGGCGTTCGTACTACAGTTGTGCCATAGTTGTTTGTAGTGGTTCGGAATCCATATTAAGCCGTAGGTCCCGGTCTCATATGGCAGTAGAGCATTATAGAGCATAATCAGACTTCTCATCCACATCATTCCCAAACTATAAAGGGACAACTCAGCTCTAGGCACAGTGATGTGGTGTGGTGAAGTGGTAGTAGTGGTTACTTTTTCAAGTGCCCCATTGATAAATCAGTTGTTCCCATATGATTATAAGTTGTTCCTATGTTTATGAGTTAACAAACAAAGTGCAAGCAGATTTGTAATTCCGTAGCGGCCTGATGGACAATTGGTTAGTGCTCTGACGTTTGGAACAACAGGCTCCAGGTTTGAATCCTGGCGGTGGAATGGATTTTGTCAGTGGTTCGGAATCCATTTTAAACTGTAGGTCCCGGTCTGCTTAGCTCTCGTGTGCACAAGATGACCGTAGAGCGATAAATCAAACCTCGCAATTCCTTACATGTCTACGAGCTCTACATTTGTGTAGTAATGCAAGTTCTTGGATAGTTTCTTGTTGATACAGAAATGATGTTACACTCACTTAAACAATTAAATCTGAATCTATGAACAGCAATTTTGGATATGCATTTGTAAAAATTGCTTACTCTGAGCTGATATACCACACATTAAAATTGGGCAGAACATTTTGACATTTATATATATATATATATATATATATATTTAGTTATTTATTTATGTATATAAATTAACTTTATTTCTTGTCTACAAAACAATAATATTGCTTCAATACTTAATAATTGTACATTCTGCTTCCAATATAGAGTCAGACAAATAAACAGGGAATCAGACATCGTATTTCATCTCCTAAATGAGAATGAACAGATTTTTCTTATGTTCTTTCTGCAATCATATCGCAGAACGCCCACTCCCTCTTGGGGGGCTTCCACCTTCTTTTGGGATGCAATCTTCCTTGAAAGAAGACTTTCATCCTCCGTTCCCCTAAACGTTGCTTATTACAAGCAAAAGCAACTGTTTGAATGGATGTTACAGGCAGGAAAATAAATAAAAAAGCACACAAAAGAGGGAAAAAAAAAGATCGGCAACCCCTCCTAAAAAGTTGCTACGATTCTGTAAGCACATAGAAAATCCAAAAG
This sequence comes from Caerostris extrusa, assembly GCA_021605095.1. Taxonomy (NCBI): domain Eukaryota; kingdom Metazoa; phylum Arthropoda; class Arachnida; order Araneae; family Araneidae; genus Caerostris; species Caerostris extrusa. The sequence goes on from BPLR01012652.1 coordinate 171,029, forward strand.
CAATTTTTTGGGGGCCATCGATGGCTGTCTATGTAGGTTTTATTGTCAATTTGATCTTTTATATCAATGTGTGAGATGGGTGGCTTCTTCCATCTATTTCTTCTGCGCAAAAAATAGAAAAAGACATTATTATGGTCATTTGAAGCGAAATGGTCGTTTCTTGGCCTTAATAAACAAGCGTTGACTGTCAAAGAATATTTTTCTTCTTTTCGACAAAATGTATGGCAGTTGTCATATATTTTTTGTGAGAGTTTTATATGTCTAATAAAAGATAAAAAAATTCTTTATAAGGCTTTACAGTATTAAAAAACAATCAGCAAATAAATTTTCTTATTGATTAATTTAACATATTATTTTGCAACAATTAAAATGAAATAAATCAATTGGGTTTCATACTAATGCTCAAATCAATAAACGATATTCAGTATGTATTAAAAATATAATCACCTTGTTTTTAATGATAATGAAATAAAATAGATTATAATGCAAAATTAGCACGCTAGCTAACTTCCTAGCGTGCGGATTTTGTTTGTGGCATTACAATCACTCTTCATCATAAAGGATGAAACATGGCCTGCAACAAACTTTATGTTTATTATGAATAGAAATCATAACATGCTTTCAACAGCCTTCTGTCATTCATTACGGCCTGATGGCCAATTGGCTAGTGGTTTTGCCTTTGTTGTCAAAGGTTTCAGGTTCGAATCCTGGTGGTAGTATGGATATTATTTAGTGGTTCGCAATCCATGTTAAACTGTAGCTCCCTGTCTAATTAGCCCAAAATGTACACAAAATGACCGTAGAACGACAAATCAATATGCAACTCATCAAATGATTTTAACGAAAAATGAAGAAATTTAGCCTATTTAGAAAAGAAAAACTTGCTGTTATGAAATTTTTATTTTTTAAAAACATTTTGTGTATAAATCACTACTATTCGATTCGAATTATTGTTATCATTACAGTAATTTATCTATTTTTGTAATTCAGTGTAACTCAAAAATCATGCATTTCGTATAATCCATATAATTATTTAAGATGCGCAAAATTACATAAGGGACGAAATCGCTTAAATCAGCCCATTTAATTATTTAAGTAAAAAATGTATTTAAAATTATCACCATGCATTCAATTTCTTTTGTTTCCTAATATTTTTTTTTGAATTTCCTCTTCACTATTTCATTTCGTATTTAGCACCTTATATTCGTATGTATTATCTATATTTGCTTTGATTTTTTTATCTGCTCATCATTAGCAATGTGTATTATTTATCGCATTTTAGAAACCTCCAACCTGAATTAATATATATTTATAGGCCAAGACTTTGTTTCGTTTTTAGACAAAAAAAGTTTAATTAAGAAGAAATAAACTTTGACAAGCATCAACTACTATACAAGCCCATAAAGCTCTGATGTGAGTAATCCATATAAATTCATATTTAACATGTTATTTTGAATTTTAACCTGAATTGAACTGCATATGTGAACCAGATTTTCGACATGACTGCTATGTTACACTCACAAAAAATTAAGATGTGCACTTTCACATTCAACACCAGAAAGATCCGTATTCTCTTCCTATTTCATAAAGCCAAACAGAAGGACTTTTCAACCTACAGATTTATCATGAATATTCCAAAATACATCAAGAAATTTCCATTTCAATATCGCTTATTGAATTTTGAATCATCATCATCAACAATAAGAGATGCCTTCCTTTGAAGAGATTTGCATTCCTCTGGGTGACAATGGTCCTCCAATTCTTAACCCCTAGTGCAGTAAAATCCTTTTCAACTGTTTCTATCCATCGCAACTTGGGTCGTCCTCTTCCTCTTTGTTCCTGTGGCTTTGTCAAAACGAGCCATTTTACATGCTTTAAATCATTAATTTTAATGAGCTGGCTAGTTTAATCTATTGATTATAATAAATTTTATAATATCTGGATCTTAATAGCATTTATATATTTCAGAGTTCTATTCTCGGTTCTCTAACAATTGTTTCCCTAACACCTCCAAGAATAGTCCTTAAAATCTTCCGCTCGAATATACCCAAATGGGCCTCATCAGATGTTACAAAATTCCAAGTTTCAGAGCCATATACCAAAATAGGTATAATAAAGATTTTATATAACAAGAATTTAGTTTTTCTACCTTGAACTAAGATTTAAACAGATGCATTTGAACCAATCTTCTACAATTCAGAGATTACACGCACTATCCTCAGACAATTTCAGCCTCCTCAATCTTTAATATAATTGCTTCAATTGTTTTCATTTCACTATGTATGTGACAATTATTACAAGTAAAAACAATTTGAAGTATAACAAGAAGTACGAGTATTATTAGTATTTAATTCAGTCTTCATAAAACATATCCAGAAAAATTCCAATTTAACATAATTCAAGGACGTTATATGCAGGAAAATGTTTAATGCTGGTAGGACAAAGGCAAAACACTGAACATACAATAAATTTAGACTATACTGTACCAATTTTGTAATTTATACTTTAAAGAAAACGGTTATTTTGCTTAACATATTATTTTCATCAGCTATATTACAATCGCATTCTCAAAACATACGAATCTTATCTTGAACCTTGCTATTTCAAATGGAACGTTTTACTATTTTCAAAACTCGAATGACTTCCGTTGAACAGAGAATTTCATGTCCTTCATCAATTTCAGGCGAACTATCTGATTTTATCAAATCACTTAAATACATCCTGACATCCTAACATCTCTGATGTAAGGACGTTTGTTCAGAAAGCTAGATAATCCTTTAAGTCTCCGTCTGACGTGGGGAAAACTCTTCATTTTCATTAAATGAAATTGAGAAACTCTTGATTTTCTCTCAATTTCCTCACCCCCAACTTTGATAAATTACCTTTACAAAAGATGTTTCCTCCTAACTCTCTTCCACACTGAAGGAATCATATGAAGGACTTCTAAACACATTAATTGATGATTTCCTCCCCTCAGATTTCATATTATTTTCCAAGTTAAGTTCGAATTATCTCTTTAATGATCAAATTTTATTTGAACCGCTATTGAACTTTGTTTGTACAACTGATAGGAATAAATACACATTTGACACACAGACATTTTGTTATTTTTTAACACGTCCTCCAGCTTGGACAGTATGTAATCGACTATACTCATGTAGGTTTAAACGCATGCGCCCTCTCACTGACGCTCCAGTAAATTACTGCCTGGTAAAAATTTTCCGATTTCATTCTTCACTGGAAACAATTTGATTTTGAACGACTCAATTCTTGACTTAACGTAATATGGATGGTCTGTAGAGAAAATAACAATCAGGTTGGGAGTTTTCTCTTGCTACGCGATCAATATCATCACTAAACTTCATTTTACAAAGGATTATATACTCTCTTCCATGCCAAAGGAATCATATAAAAGACTTCTAGTACAATAATTGATGTTTTCTCCACGAGATTTTATATTATTTCCCATGTTAATTTCAATAATTTAATTTAATGATCGAATCTTATTAGAACTACAGTTTTGTACAATCGGCAGGGAATAAATACACAGCCACATTTTATTATTTTAACACATCCAGCAACTTGGACGACACGTAAACGACCACACTCTTTTTAAATGATGCGTCGCCCACTGAGGCTCGACTAAGTTACTGGCTGGTGAAAATTTTCGCGATTTCGTTCGTTAGTGGAAACGATTTGACGCAACATGGATTGCCTGTAGAGAAAATAACAATCAAGCTGGGAGTTTTCTCTTGCTACGCGATCAATTTCATCACCTCCAGCTTTGATAAATTACTTTTTACAAAGGAGGAGATACTTTCCTCCTGACTCTATGCCGTGCTGAATGAATCATATGAAGGACGTCTAACACATTGATTGATGATTTCCTCTCCTCAGAATTTATATTATTTTCCAAGTTATGTTCGATTTACCACTTTAATGATTATTAGAACCACAACTTTGAACTTGATACAATTGGCAGGGAATAAATACACACCCATATTTTAATATTTTAACACATTCAACAGTTGGACGCCACATACACCACCACACTCTTCTAGAAGAAATGTATAATCATACGTAGTCTCATTGATGCTTGAGTAAATTACTGCCTGGTGAGAATTTTCACGATTTCGTTGCTTCCTGGAAACAACTTGACTTCAATGACTTGACGCAATATGGATAGTCTGCAGAGAAAATAACAATCAAGCTTTGAATTTATTTCTATTTAACTTCTGGAACAAAATTTCTAAATATTTTCTTAACTAGTAGTCTTCATTTAAACGTATCAATTTTTTTATCATTATTGAGTTTCCAAAAGGTTCCATCCAGCGTGAGACAGGAAAAAAATCCTAAAACACCCCTGACGCTTTAAGGGATGCGAATTTCCACAAAGAGGGGTGATCATGTAAATGGCGTAATTGGAAAAACATTGTAGTCTCGGATAACTGTACTTTGATTAAAAAAATTGATTTTTAAGCTCATTTGTCTGTCCAATTTGCAAAGAAAGTTTCCAAAAAATGTTTTGTTAGGTAAGATTTTTTTGTTTACATATTATTCAGTAAGAAAGATCTTCCTTTTAAAATTTTTTTTTATTTGTTTTACAATAATTAATGATTTTGACAGGAACAGGAGGTTCTTCCTTCTTTTTAAGCAAAGTGAAAAAGGATTTCAAATGTTGTATTTGTAGGAAAGAAAGATTTTTCTTTCATCACAATTACAAACTATTTTTAGATAATGACATTTTTTTGAACGTTGAAAACCGTTATACACGGAAATATTTCAAGCAGATGTTTTAACATTAAAAAAAGAAATTATTTGAGACCAATTAAAAAAAATTACGTTGTATGTGAAAAAATCATTAATTTCTGGAAAAGTTTAATCGAATTTCTGCTGCATTTGATAATTAAAATTTATTTCTATAATAGTATTACAATTTTTTTCAAGGCTGCATACCATATTCTAACCCACCTATGAATCATGGGTAACACATGGATTATATGACAAAGATCATGGGATACATGCAATATATTGTATAAATGCCCGGTATACTTGCAGATACATGATATACATTATATAAATGAGTTCACGTGGTATACATGCAGATACATAGTATATATTGTATAAATGAGCATACATGGTATATATGCAGATACTGGTATACATATATACATGCAGATAAATGTATACATATATACATGCAGATAAATGTATACATGATTCATGTCGGGCGATACATGCAGATAAATTGTATACATTGTATAAATGAGTATACATGGTATACATGCAGATAACGGTATACATTGTGTAAATAAGGGCGCATAGTATGCATGGAGAAAATGGTATACATTGTATAAATGAATATACATGGTATGGCATGCAGATAACGTGTATAAACACTGCATTAATTTATTAATATATTCGAGATCACAAGAATGTAACGTGATTATAAAGTAGTGAAAAAACAGTGTAACGTAGTTGTGAATGCATCTTGATTGTATCGCAGTATTGAATTTATCGTGATTGTATCGTGAAGGTATCGTAGAATGTAAGTGAGATCATTAATTTTTCTACTGTGTGGTTGGTTTTAGTAATTTGGTACCATTCACAAAATTGTGAAGAACTGATTGGCAACAGAAATTGTATTCTGAGAATTTTGCAAAAATATTGCTTTTATAGGATAAATTTTATGATAATTTCTTAAACTGATGAGAAATAAATATGAGAAAAAAAGCACACCAGAACTAAATCCATTTTAATTTTTAAGAGATTGAAATCAGCATTTTTCAATTGGATGCGCGAAATATACTTCCTCTCCGAGTGAGAATCTACAGACCAACTATTATGCAGGGTTGCGTTAACTATATTTCCTCACGGGATGCGAGTTTACAACTAAAAGTTTCTCAGGCACATCACCGGTTGTGCTATATTTCCTCTCGGTTAAGAGTCTGGATGCCTATTGACCACTTCTCCTGAACGCCACAGGGGCGTTCTTGCAGTGCATAGCAGGAAGCACGGTTACAATACAAAATTTACAAGAAAACTAATGAATGAATGGTTTTGAATGAATGAATTTGGCCAGTTGAATATGGTTGGCTAAAATGAATTTGGCTAATTTAACATGGCTGGCTAAATAAAATAATGCCATTAACATGATTTTAAATTGCCATTCTTGGCAATTTAAAATCATGTACTTGCACCTCAAAGTCTTGGATTCTTTTTTTGTACAAATAAAAAAATATAACTATAGATTAATATATTGTTAGTTCTTAACATATTAAAAAATAAATTGCGTAAGTTCAGTGATTATCTATTCATTGACCAAAAATTCTTTCTAATTATTTTTTAATTTAAATTCAGTATTTTCATTCTTAGACGGGTTTTTTAAAGTATAAATTACACTTTACATTGCTAATAAATTAATATAAGTATTTTTTTCTCTATGAAAGAATTGTCCTTAAAAATATTTACATGCAATCATAATACAATTAGGCTTCTCACCATATGAAAATAAGGTAAATGCGGGCCTACATTCCCACAGCTAATTGCTATACATTTCTTAATAAAACCGATTCAACTATAAAAGCGGCTCTTTTTCTAATTTCCTTAAAATGCCTTCTCCATCGCAAAGTGGGCAAATGAATTCCTCCGTAAAATTCCGCAGGGCGTAAACAATGGAGACATAACTCGAAAATGGCGCACCGAAAAGATACTTCTGCTTCGCGGGGTCAGAGCTCACGCGCTGTTGCTCATTAGAAATATTTCAGAGCTTATTGCACAGCGAACATTTGAGCGGGATTTTAAGGCTTTTCCAAAATTGTCTCTATTTTCTGTACGTTTCCCACATATATATATATATTTCGGGCTTTTTTTAAGATGGCTTGAAAGGCGTTATCAATTTTTAATGAGGGGTATTATCTATTATTTATTTATTTATTTTTATATTCAAATGAGAAAAGTAGTGTGTATCTTCAGAAAACATGCATGAAAGACATTTTGTAGACAATTTATGAGAATATAGAATAAACTTTTAAAAGAACTTTATGTAGAAAGACTTTTAATGATTTTTATCTCTGTTTGGAAAAATATGCTTACATGACCGCATGCATACATAGTGAATGCAAATACAATAATTGCATGCAAGTTGCATTCCTACTTCAATATTACAAATAAATACAGATGATGCTAAACAAGTAGTGAAATACTAAGTAGAAGTATTGATCTGATGGAAGCAAATAGCTGAAGTAGCTGTATTTAAATAGTGAATTCCATCCCATTTCATTTTAGTTATTCCTAATAAAATTATGTTACAATCTATGACTCATAATGTGTAAGTGTCTTAAAATGATATATATAATTTCGTAGATGGAAAGAAATAAAAAACAAAGATTTGTTTGTATATAAAATGTGTTGTGTGTGTCTTGTGTGTGTGTGTGTGTGTGTGTGTGATTGTGTGTGTGTGTGTGTGTGTGTGTAAGTTGTGTTATTCTAAATTCCAAAAAAATATAATTCTCCAGTCGGCTCAGTAGGTTAATTATCACATTTTACTATTTAATTTGTTGCTTTCATAATTAAGTGAGATATAAAATTTTATTTTTAATTAAACTTGTTTTAATTAAAACTTTTAGTACCAGTAATAAAACGAGTTTTTACTTACAGTGCTTGTGAAGATTTATGATTATAATATTTAAGAAAGTAAGTATTTCAGCCATCAGTTCAGAGATAAAAATTATCTTGAACTAAAAGGCATACTAAATGTTAGACAAGATAAATATTATTGCGTGTCTTTATAAGGTCTTTTGCATTTTACTTTAATCACATTAACATATTGAATCTCTGAAATTCGTAAATGAATTCCTTAACTTAATAATAAATAGCTGTATCTAACAGGAGTCCTGATGGCCGAATGACTAGCGCTCTATCTAATGTCAGGTTCGATTCCCATTTGTTCCATGGATGCTTGTATGAGATTGGAATCCACCTTTAACCATAGGTCCCGGTGTTTCGGAGTCCCCCGTTGGGCGCTAATTTGCAGTAGAAACTCGATTGGTTTCTGCAGCTCGATCTGGGTCTGGTCAAGTTAAGACTCAAGTTTAACAGCACACAATTTTATTTTTACAAGTGCACAAGGACGAGTAAGATTCACTTCACTTAAAACACGATATATATCTCATGCAAAACATTTAATTACATATTTGTGGAAAGATGCCACTTCTAGCTCTCGAGAGGAGACCTCATAACTAACGGCAGTGCCTGTTTTGCCGTGCATCCTCTCGGGCGAGAGTCTGGAGGCCAACTGACGATTTCTGCTGTGTAACGCAAGGGGCGCACTTGTAGTGCATTGGAGAAAACATTGTTGCGTAGGTGGAACCACGGTTTCACCGGTCTAATATGACTGTTGAGCGTGATCCGTAGGACTAATAACCCTACCCCGTAAAAAATTTTAAAAATCCATATTCCAGAATCTGCTAGTAGGCAGACGGCCATGGCCCACCATGGGCCTGTTGCACCATTAAAGAAAAAGAAGAAGTATCTAATAATGTCTTCGATAGCTATTTCTTCTTCATAAAGCATTAATGTCCACTTTTTCAAGCCTGCACATTTAGTAATGCATAAAAACTAAACACTAAAAAGTAATTATAAAGTTTTTATAAAGAAAATTGCTAGTTAACAAGGTCGAAAAAATTTATTCAAAATAATTGCATGCATGGTTGCTATATCATTTAATAATAAACTTGCACAAATAGGCATATTAGTTGTTGTACAAATAGTTCAATAATTCGATGTCAGTTTCATTTATTTTGCGACAAACTTTGCACTTTGTTATTATCATCAAAATTCGATACGACCTTTTGTTAGTGATTTGCTTTAAGAGATCAAAGATTGAGAGATAGAAGGGGGAGGGGGAAATAAATACTCACGAATAAAAATAAACACAAAAATAATTCCTTTTGCTTGAAATTCGGGCATCGCATAAGGGAAATCAAAGAAAATGTATATTATATTCATTTAATTATATTCACATATAATGCAAATATATATAATGTAAATATATCCCTAAAATATATTTACATTATATATATTTGAATTATATGAGAATATATTTATAATAAGGCAAATATATATAACGCAATATAATATTGTATTAAAAAGTTTTTTAGAAACAATGTTTGTTGGCAGATTCATGGAAAACAATGCTTGTTGGCATAATACCTGTGGTAAAAGAAATGCATAAAGCTAAAAAAAGTTTTAAGAGAGATATCCTACTAACCAAACAAAAAGGAAAACTTTAGGTTCAGCAAATTCTACACATTTATTTTAATTCAACACCTTTAATCGCACCTTTTCTTATTTATTCATAAATATTTACTTTATATCATTTATATATTAATTAATAAATTATTAATGTTTTTTTTTAAAAATACACATACATTACATAATACCAGGGGCTTCATAGGAAGTAATTATTTAAATTGGGATAAACTAATTTCATAAAAAAACTGAAAAAAAGCAAAACTTTTCGAAAAAACGCTGTATTAGATTTTTATATCCAACTTCCAATCCACAGTAACCATCCTTAAATATCCCTACAGTTAAGAATATATTTGTGTATTATTATAAAAACAAGTTTCAAATATTTTTAAACGATATGAAGGTTTTGTAATTATAAATTTGGTTTGTCACTCTACAGTCAATTTTCTTTCCACTGAGTTCTAATTAGACCGAGACATACAGTTTAAAGTGGATTCCAAGCCACTAACAAACATCCATGCCACCGCCAGGATTCGAACCTGGAGCAACAAAGGCTTGAGCTCTAGCCGTTTCACTAACAGGTTGCTTTTGTAATTATAAAAGAGAAATTAAATCTTGAATGCAACATACATATACGAGTATATATATGCTGCCAGCTATGGAAACAGTAAATTTATATTATAATGATACATTTCTTTTATGGGAAAATAATTAATCGTGTTGAAGCTTTAAAAGCATCCAGTAGTAATTAAGAAATTTAGATGAATTTTAGCTTATCAATAATAAAATAAATTACTTCGAAAGACATCTTCAATTTAGACCAAATTACTAACTAATAAAGAATATTTATTAGAACTTTAAGTTTTAATGCAATGTTTGCTTATCCATGTTATAATCTTTCAATCTCTTCTTCTCATTATAGTCCAACAAAGTAATTAGAATACGTTTTAACCGTAAAATTTCTAAGCAGTCAAAATCTAAACTTAACAGCAATACTGTTCTAAATGTTCAGTCTTTTAGCTCATACCGATAACAGATACAACCAACTCCATCTTAAAAAATTTCAGATAAGTTAATACGACAAAACAATGCCATTTTTCTTGGGATTTTATTATTTTAGATAATGCATTTTTAAAAAACATATTAATAAGCAACATTTTTATAGTATTTCTTCGGAGGATTTATTGTAAGACGCTATGAAATTTTCCTCAATTTTCCTTACTAGCAAAGTAGACTGATTCTTCTGCAAAGCACCAGATTGGATTTAACCATGTAGAAGCTGGAGCTGCATAAATCCAAGACTATAAATAGCCATTGATGAAATTGTTAACAATATTAAATTTAGGTGCATTACTTTGAAAATATTGTTTACGAAATATAAATACAAATGTGTTTCTGAAATTTTGCAAAAGTTATTGATTGCTGATGTTTTTGAATCGAGATTACTTATCCAAGAAATTTTTTAAGTAAAATATCACTACAATTTTCATATTTTTCCCCATGGAGTAGAGGATTAAAGAACTTTCCAAAATTTTGGATTTTACAATGATGTCAAAACTTTCTAAAAGGCTAAACCTTTACCTGAGCTTTCTTGAGATGAAATTTATAACAAGCACGGAATTTAAGTACCTTAGTTCCAAGAAAAGGAGATTATTTCGAGTGAAACATATTTCGTTCTCCCTCACAATTAACGCTGCAAGAATTTCATCCGCGATAGTCCTGCGGGGCATAAATAGAACAGACTGATTGAATCAAACTCACACAGTAAAAGCAAGTTCCTTCCTTAAATGTTCCGAAGTAATGACTTCAAACTCGATAAATCTCGTCTTCGATAATCCTCTCGTTCTTTTTTTTTTTTTTCTTTTCAATTGGATGCGATCCACGTCTTCCCCATTTCCCGCCAATAGTGAAAATAATAATAAAAAAGAACGAATAAAAGAACTTTAAAAAGATATGGTAGCTCAGCGGGCAAGAAAAAGGCTCGGTTTATAGCGGCGCGTATGGATTCTTAATCCGCCATTCTACAAAAGCGGGATTCCCTCTCAGAGTTATGAAAAGAGGTTCCGATGAGAACTTTTTTTATCTTTTTTATTTATTCTTCCACTTTCTTCCTTCTCGGGCCGTTCTCAGTAACGATGCCGCTCTCGATGCAAATAAGACGAGCAGGAAACGCCATTTTGGAATCAACTCACGTAACTTCCTTTTCCGAAGTTTTAGCAGCCAATGCCTCCAAGCTGCGTTTTACGGAAACTTTCTTCGGATGGTATGCAAATGGAGCGTTTAGGAAATGGACGTTCCTCTCACACCTCATTTACACTTATTGGAGAAGAATTTTATTTATTTATTTATTCCATTTTTTTTTTCTCGGGCCACTTTTTAAACGGATGCGATTAATTCGTGTGTAGGGGCTTGAATGGATTTATGAAGACATTCTCAGTTTAATCGCCCCCACACTGCATTCAATATGTTTGGTATCATTTTCAAACTTCTGCTGTTTGCCTTTTTAAGTACCTCTTCTCTTTACCAATAGTTTGGACATTTTATTTTGTTTTCTAATTCTTGTTTTTTTAATGATGAAAAATGAAGAAGAATTATTGATTATTTCCAATTGTATACTGAGGGCTTTTATTATGCTAGGCGATAGATGGCCGCATAGTGGTTGAGGGAAACTTCTTTCTTCTTTCGCTAGCATAGCTAGACCAGGTTGGCTTAGTAACAACAACGGCTAACTAACTGGTGCGAGTTTTCCGTGTTTTCTGCAATATGTTACGCAAATGCGGGGCAGATATCCCTAAAAATCCACCTGGAAGGCAGTGACTCGAAGCCAAGCCAGGCATCAACCTACGGGGTTCCGTCGCCAAAGAAGCTGCTGCTTTCCCTCCGTGAATAGATTACTGGTAGACTCATAGAATGTCCTTGCTACACTGCAGGTCACTTATGATTTGTCACAAGATATATCTCACTATATATAGATATGTGTGTATGTATGTATGTGTGTGTGTACGTCCAAATTCCAAAATATAATTCACCAGCAGACTATGAAGTTTATAGTTACTTCTTAATCTATGAGTTTTCAATACATTTTAATGTTTTTATTATTTATCGTTATAATTAAAAGGGAAAAGAAAAAAGAACAAATGAAAAAAATTTTAAATGAAAGAAAAATAACTTTTACATTCTATATATATAGTTCCTCAAAATTATTTTAAAAATGTGATTAAAATTGTGTTCCAAACATTGACATTATGTCCCAAAATCTTCCATGCACGCACTATGTATGGAAATGTCATCACAAATGATATAACTCCATACACATCATCATGGTGTGAAATTATTAATTTGAATACCATTTAAATAAAAACTTCTAAAAATAATTTAATTTGAGCTTGATTATTTTAATAAATTAAATATTTTATAATTTAACTTCAATTTATTATCCTATAAAGAAAATTAGATTTTTTTTTATTTTTATTACGCCCATTAAAATGGCACCAAGATTTTCGCCAAGAGCTCTTCTCGTTTTGAAAGTTTTTAAGTTAAAGCGGTTAACTCTGTCAGGCATTTAGCGGCATAAGTTGGCTTTATAGAAGTTTTCTGTGAAAAAGTATTTCCTTCAGTTTATTTTTTTACAGTGGCGGTTTGTTTGAAATAAACTTTTGAGACAAAAATTATTTTTGTAAATAAATTTGAAGTACTTCTCCAAGCTGTTAAAAAAAACCCTCAAATTCTTCGTTACAAAGGTTACTTTACCCTATTCTGTGAAGTGGGTTAATAATTAGAGGTCCTCACATATTTACTATTTTATTTGTTGCTTTCATAATTAAACTAGATATAGAATTTTATTTTTGATTAAAATGGTTTTAATTAAAAACTTTCAGTTCAAGTAATAAAGCAAGTTTTTACGTGTAGTGCTTGTGAAGAGTAAGGACTATAATATTTTTTAAAAATCAGTTCAAAGATAATATTCTCTTAAACTGAAAAGACATACTAAATATTAGAAAAGAGAAAACATTATTGTATGTCATTATAACGTCTTTTGTAATTTACTTTAATCATACTAACATATCGAATCACTGTAATTCGCAAATGAATTCCTCGTTAATAACTTAATAATAAATAGCAGTGTCTAACAGGGGTGCTGACAGCCGAGTGACTAGCGCTCTGGTTCTGGATATTTCGGGTTCAAGTCCCAGCTGTGCAGTAGATGCTTGTAGTGGTTTGGAATCCATCTTTAACCATAGGTCTCTGTCTAATATGATTGTAGAACGTCACAGAGCCCAATCAGACTTCTCACCCACATTATTCTCAAACTGAAAAGAGGCAACTCAGTTCTAGGCATAATGATGTGATGTGGTGTGCTGTAGTAGTAGTTACTTTTCAAGTGCCCCATTGGTAAATCGGCTATTATCATATGCTTATGAGCTTCTTATGCTTGTAATCAAACGAAGTACGGGGCTGATTCGTAGTCCCGTGCAAATCTGTTAGCACTACATTCGTTTAGTAGTTCAAGTCCTTGGAGATGAATGCCATAGAAATGATATTACATATTCATCTGAACAATTTCCTGTGAATCTTTAAAGGATATTTTCGGATATATATTTGCAAATAGTGAGCTTATATACAATTCATTAAGATAAGACTGATAACTCTACACTGTAAAAATAAAAACATGTCCTATTCCAGAATCTGCCAGTAGGCAGACGACCTTAGCCCACTTTTTAGGGCTGTTGCACCATTGAAGAAGAAGAATTGTCTAATAGTGTTTCTGACAACAATCTCTTCTTTATATAGCATAAATTTTATTCACATTTCTCAAACCAGCACTCATTTAGAAACGCATAAAACTAAACAACAAGATTAATTATACAATCTTTTATAAAGCAAGTTTATAAGCTGACAACAATTTATTCAAAATAATTACATATATGGTTTCTATATCATTTAATAATAATTCAAATTAGTTGCATTAATAAGCTTGCATAAATAAGCAAATTAATTTTTAGCACAAATAGTTCAATAATTCGTTGTCAATTCCATTTATGATGCAACAAACTTTGAACTTTGCTAATCTGTTCACAAATTTCATAAGGCCTATTGCTAGTGATTTGTTTTATGAGATAAGACACTTTGATAGATAAGGATGGATTAAACACACATGCATAAAAATAAACACACAAATACTTCTTTTTCCTTGAAATTCGTGCATCGTATAAAAGAAAATCAAAGAAAATATATACATTATAATAATTTAATTATATTCACATATAATGTAAATATTTGAAATGTAAATATATTCACATATAATGCAAATATATATAATGAAAATATTTGAAATTAAATATATTCACAATAATGTAAATATATATAATGCAATATCATGTTGTATAAACGTTTTTTAGAAACGATGTTTGTTGGCAGTTTCACGGAAAACAATGTTTGTTGGCATAATAAAAATAAGATTGTCCAAAGAAAAATAGATTTACTTTGGAGGAAAATGCATAATGTTAAAGATATTAATTAAACATCTTTAATTTCTTAAAACTTTTCTATTTTTCTATCAAACTTACAAATTATGGTAATCTTCCTAAAAATTCATACGGTTAAAAATATATTTGTGTATTATCAAAAAAATAAATTTGGAATATTTTTTAAAAGATAGTAGGTTTTATATTTATATATTTGATTTGTCACTCTACGGTCATTTTCTTTGCACTGAGGGCTAATTAGACAGAAACCTACAGTTTAAAGTGGATTCCAAGACACTAACAAGAATCCATGCCCCGACACTATTCGAACATGAAGCAACAAAGCCCGGACCGCTAGCCATTTGTAATTGTAAAAGAAAAATTAAATCGTAAATGCAATATACATATACACTCATGTCCATAAATTAAGGATAATTAAGAATCACACAGAAATTAAACTCTAAAATAAAAATTTCACCTGTAGAATTATCACACACATCTTGAAGAAGAATATGCAGATTACAGGAAACCACCAGATGGCGCGGATAGTACGTCACAATGACGAGAGTGTAAGAGAGGGGTATATAAGGAATGGTGGCAAAGAAGTAAAATTGTTCACAAGCGCTTTAAAAGTCTTTCAGTGCAATAACCACATAGTTATGGCACAAAGGAAGCATTTGGATGATTTTTACGTGGTAGAATTATCGGACGACTGGAATGTGGACGTACCCAGCTGGAAGTATCCGAGGAACTTGTAATCGCCTAGAGTGTCATCTCCAGGCTTTGGCAACGATTCCAAGATGATGGTAATGTGAGTAGATGTTACAGCACAGGTCGCCCCCCGAGTTACAACGTCGAATGAGGACCGGTATTTAGCAGTTACTGCCAAAAAAAACAGACTGTGACAGCATCAGACCTGTCTCGTCAGCTCTCTTCAGCTACCGGTACGACAGTTTCAAGGCAGACCGTGTACAGACGCTTAGGGCACATTGGTCTATGTGCTCGTAGGCCTGTCAGATGTGTTCCACTTACCACAACTCACTGTCGCCTGCGATTAACCTGGAGAAGAGAGCATGCATTGTGGACACCGCAACAGTGGTCTTGTGTGATGTTTTCCGGCGAGTCCAGGTTTAGTTTGCAGCCTGATTCTCGCCGGACTTTCATTTGGAGAGCGCCAGGTACCGTTACCACCAACAGAACACCATTGAACGACACCGTTACGGTGGTGCAGGATGGCTCGTTTGGGGAAGAATTATTCTTGGTTCCAGAACTGACCTGCATGTTCAGAGTGTAACGATGACAGGCCACATCTATCGTGATTCCATTCTGGAACAACATGTACGTTTGTTTTGGGGCGCCATGGGTGCTGAATTTCTGTTTATGGATGACAAAGCCCGTCCTCACCGTGCAAACATTGTAGACGAATGCATTCAATTGGAGGATATCACCCGTATGGATTGGCCAGCATACTCACCGGACTTGAATCCAACAGAGAATGTGTGGGATATGCTTGGCCGACGAATTGCAGCCCGTCAACCCCCTCCCATCTGTCAACCGGAACTTCGGAGGGCATTGCTTGATGAGTGGTGTAATATTCCCCAAGATCAGATTGATAATTTGATACTCAGCATGCCTCGGCGTTGTAAGGCCTGTATTGCATCGTCCGGGAGACATACTCCATATTAACCATCATAATAACCATGTTATACTGTTTTTTGTAAATAGGTTCTTTTTTGAAATTTTCCAGGGATAAAAATCGCAATTTTTATTAATTATGTCAAACATATAGCATCTTTTTGCTCTTTACCTTTTGTTTAATAAATAGACTTTACAAATAAGTCACATTTGTTTTGCTTCTGTCTCTTTCTTTGCCAGAACTTCATTATCCTTAATTTATGGACATGAGTGTATTATGTATATGCAGGTTGTTATGGAAACAATAAAAACATACTATAATGATACATTTCTTTTTATGGCTCACTATTTAATCTTGTTAAGGCTTAAGAAATTAAGAAATTTAGATGAATTTTGGACTATCAATAATAAAATAAATTACTTTGAAGTTCCTCTAAATTTAAGTAAAATTTCAAACTTTCGAGGGCATATTTCTAACTTTATGAAACATTTCTTAGAACTTTTAGTTTTAATATAATTTTTGTTTTTCCGTGTTCTAATATTTCAATCTATTCTTCTCATTATAGTCCAACAAAGAATAGAAAGTTAGAAAAGTTTTACTGTAAAATTTCTAAGCAGTGAAAATCTAATCTTTACAACAATACTGTTCTAAATGTTCAATCTTTCAGCTCATACTGATAACAGCTACAACAAACTCATTTTTTAAAAAATTTCAGATAAGATTCATGCAGATTAATTTTCCTTGTTATTTCATTATTTTGGATAATGCATTTTTCCAAAAACATATTAATAAGAAACATTTTTATAGTATTTCTTCGTAGGATTTATTGCAACCAGCTGAAACTAGCATTTTTCACACTAGCAAAGTTTACAGATTCTTCTTCATGAAACTAGATTAAATTTTACCATGTACAAGATGGCGATGCATAAATCCAGGACTATAAATAGCATTTGATCAAATTTTTAACAAGATTAAATTTAAATGTACTACTTTGAAAACATTGTTTTCAGAATATAAAAAATGCGTTTCGTAAATTATGAGAAACTCATTAATTGCTGATGTCTTTGGATCGAAATTATTTATCCAAGATATTTTTAAGTAAAATTTCACTCCTATTTTCATATTTTTCCCATGGAGTAGAGGATTAAAGAACTTTCCAAAATTTTGGATTTTCCAATGATGTCAAAAAGATAAACCTTACCTGAGCCTTCTTGAGATGAAACTTATAACAAGGACGGAATTTAAGTACCTCAGTTTCCAAGAAAAGGAGATTATTTCGAGTGAAACAGATTTCGTTCTCCCTCGCAATTAACTCTGCAAGAATTTCATCCGCGATAGTCCTGCGGGGCATAAATGGAATAGACTGATGGAATCAAACTCACACAGTAAAGCAAGTTCCTTCCTTAAATGTTCAAAGTAATGACTTCAAACTCGATAAATCTCGTCTTCGATAATCCTCTCGTTCTTTTTTTTTTTTTTTTTTTTTTTATCTTTCAATTTGATGCGATCCGCGTCTCCCTCCATTTCCTGCCAAAAACGAAAAGGATAATAAAAAAAAAAAGAATGAAGAAAAGAGCTTTAAAATGGATATGGAAGCTCAGCGGGCAATAAAAAAGGCTCGGTTTATAGCGGCGCGAGTGGATTCTTAATCCGCCATTCTACAAAAGCGGGATTCCCTCTCAGAGTTATGAAAAGAGGTTCGAGGAGAACATTTTTTATTTATTCTTCCACTTTCTTCCTTCTCGGGCCGTTTTCAGTAATGATGCCGCTCTCGATGCAAATAAGACGAGCAGGAAACGCCATTTTGGAATCAACGCACGTAACTTCCTTTTCGAAGTTTTTGCAGCCATTGCCTCCAAGCTGCGTTTTACGGAAACTTTTTCGGATGGTATGCAAATGGAGCATTTAGGGAAATGGGCGTTCCTCTCACAGCTCATTTACACTTATTGGAGAAGGATTTTATTTATTTATTTATTCCACCTTTTCTTTCTCGGGTGACTTTTAAACGGATGGATCAGTTCGTGTGTAGGGGCTTAAATGGATTCATAAAGACATTCTCAGTTTCATGGCCCCCACACAGCATTGAATATGTTTGGCATCATTTTCAAACTTCTGCTTTTTGCCTTCTGAAGTAACTTTTCTCTTTACCGATAGTTTGGCCATTTTATTTTGTTTTCTAATTCTTTCTTTTTTAATGATGGAAAAACGTTATTATTAGTTAAATTGTATTTTCTTGATTGGTAAAAATGAAGTTTTGTTATTTTTGGTTTTTCTTAGAGCAATCTGTGTTAAAGAAACAAATATTCATTTTCTGGAATGTAATCTAAGTTTTAGTAAAATTTTAAATTTAAACATTTCCCACACCCTAGTATTAAAGATAATAAAAAGTAATAATTAATTATTGGTTCTGATGTCAGGATGACTCTGGTTCTCTGCGTCACAGGTTTCGTGTTCGGAGCAATGGATGTTTAAGTGGTTAGGAATCAAATTTAAGACATAGGTCCCCGGTCTAATATGGCTACTACCACACCGCACCACATCATTGAGCCTAGAGTTGAGTTGCCCCTATTCTAAATAAAATCAGTTTTAATAATATTATTGTTTACAGTGAGAAGGAAGGCATTTGCACTGAAACATTTCATATTTTCACTCCAAAAGAACTGGTTATACAAAATTTACAAGAAAACATAGGTAAAGAATATGGCTAATTGAACATGCCATATAAAAACGAGTCAAAGCATTCTTGCATTCTCTTTGTACAAATAAAAAAATAAGAAATTATAGACCAGCAAATTGTTAGTTCTAATATTTGAAAACATAAATTTCGTAAGTTCAGTGATTATTTACTCAATAACGAATAATTCATTCTAATTATATCTTTATTTAAATAAACTATTTCATGGAGGGTTTTCTTTAAAATAGAAATGACAATTTACATTACTCATAATTTAATATGGGGATTTTTCTCTCCACATAAAAAGTGTCCTTAAAAATATTTAAACTATTATGATAAAATTAGTCTTCTCACCATATGAAAACAAAGAAAATGCCGTCCTACATTCCCACAGCTAATTGTTATACATTTCTTAATAAAAACCGATTCAACTGTAAAAGCTAAATTTTTCGACGAGATAAAGTAGCGATTTTTTTGTTAATTTCCTTAAAATGCCTTCTCCATCGTAAAGTGGGCAAATGAATCTCCTCCGTGAAATTCCGCAGAGCGCAAAACAATGGAGACATAACTCGAGAGCGCGCACCGAAAACAGCTCTTCTGCTTCGCGAGGTCAGAGCTCACGCGCTGTTGCTCATTAGAAATATTTCAGAGCTTATGACACGGCAAAATTTGAGCGGGATTTTAAGGCTTTTCCAAAGATGCCTCTATTTTCTGTATGCTTCCCCAAATGTATATATTTCGGACTTCTCTTTAAGACGGCTTGAAAGGCATTATCTAGCTTTAATGAGGGGTATTATTACTATTTATTTATTTATTAATTTTTATGCTGAAATGAGAAAATCTATTGTGCATCTTCAGACAACGTGCAAGAAAAAAGACATTATGTAGACATTTTATAAGAATATAGAATAAAATTCAAAAGAACTTTATGTAGAAAGACTTCTGATGATTTTTATCTTTGTTTCGATAAATATGCTACATGTCCGCATATATACATAGTGAATGCAAATACAATAAGAGCATGCAATTTGCATTCACTACTTCAATATTACAAATAAATACAGATAATGCTAAACAAGTAGTGGAATACTCAGTAGTAGCATTGATCTGATGGATGTAAATAGTAAAGTAGCTGTATTTCAATAGTGAATTACATCCCATTCCATTTTTAGTTATTCCTAATAAAATTATGTTTCAATTTATGTCTCATAATCAACTAAGTTTAAGTGCTTTTCGATATGTACTAGTGTGTCCAAAAAGTAAGATCAATTTTCAATTTAAATTTCCCGGGGCTTATGGAATTCCAATTATTTTTCTTTTTTAGGTTGTTAGTACTGTCTTTGACATCTGTGGGAAATTTGACTTTAAAATATTCTTTAGTGCTGTTATGCTTGGCTTTGTGAGACGCTAAAACTGATTCCGGGAATTTTTGAATTGTTTGAATTATTTGAGCAAAGAATTTGCATTAAATTTTTTTGTGGAAATGCATGCAGAATGCATCCAGTGAGCATTCCTATATCGGAAAGAAATTTTTAAAAATGGTATAAACTGTTCAAAGAAGGCAGAGAAATCTTGGAAGACGTAGAGCCTCCAGGTCGACCATCCACCTCAACCGACGAAGCTCACGTCCAGAAAATTGAAGATTTTATGCTTGCAAACTGTCGATTTACAAATAGAGACCTTGCTGATGTTGTTGAAATTTCAAAAATATCGGTTAATTCCATTTTGGTCCTCAAATGCGTCAAATCTCGATTGGTAGCGAAAACACTGAGTGCGCCAGATCACACTGCATTGATTCTTCGTGACTTTTTCACCAAAAATTAAACCCATATCGTTCCACAACCAACGTATTCACACCGTGTGATTTCTGGCTATTCCCTAAACTCAAAAGACCACTCTGCGGACACCGTTTTGAGTGGATTGAATCGGCGCGCCTTTGAAGGCCATCCCTGCCGATGACTTTAGCATGCATTGAGGATTGGAAAAAGTTGGCGTAAGTGCATTGTGTCCGGAGGGGATTACTTTGCAGGTGATGAATTAAATTTAGAAGAATAAATGAAGAGTTTTTTAAAAAAAATTTGTCTTACTTTTTTTGCACATATGGACATGCATGGATATGGAATGGGACACTAGTATAAGGCCCATAGAGAAAAGAGCTAAAAACAAACGAGCGATTTGCTTATATATCTGGCATATATACTCTGTCAGGCATTTGGCGGCGTAAGCTCACTTTATAGAAGTTTTCTGTGAAAAATATTTCCTTAAGTTTATTTTTTTACGGCGGCGTGTTTGAAATAAACTTTAGAGACAAAAATTATTTTTTGTAAATAAATTTGAAATACTTCTTCAAACTTCTCAAAAAAACTCAAATTCTTCGTTACAGAGGTTACTTTTACCATAATCTGTGAAGTGAGTTAATAATTAGAGGCCCTCACATATTTACTATTTTATTTGTTGCTTTCATAACTAAATGAGATGTAGAATTTTATTTTTGATTAAAATTGTTTTAATTAAAACTTTTGGTTCCAGCAATAAAGCACATTTTGACAAGGTACAACACTTGTGAAGACCAAAGACTATAATATTTTAGAAAAGCAGTATTTATCAGTTCAGAGATAATATTTAATGTCAGTTCCATTTATTGTGTGGCATTCTCAACACATACAAATTTTATCTTGAACCTTACTATTTCAAAAGGAACTTTAAACTTTTTAATGTCTTTACAAATTTCATACGGCCTATTGTTAGTGATTGGCTTTAAAAGGTTAAACGTTGAGTGATAAGAGTGATTAAATATACTCACTTATAAAAATAAACATACAGATACTTCCTTTTCCTTGAAATTCGGGCATAGTATAAGTGGAAAAATGTATATTATATTAATTTAAATTTATTTACATATAATGCAAATATATATAATGTAAATATATTCCAAAATGTATTTACATTACATATATTTGCATTATATGTGAATATATTAATAATAACGCAAAAGATATATAATGCAATATAATATTGTCCTACAACGGATTTTAGGAACTATATTTATTGGCAGATTCACGGAAAGCAATACTTGTTGGCATAATACCTGTGGGCAAAGTAAAGTATCGTCACTTTTTAGGGAAAATGCATAACGTTAAATATAAGTTTTAAGAGAGATATCCTATTAACATAAAAAAAGGAAAACTTTAGGTTTATCTAATCCTACAAATATATTTTAATTAAACACCTTTAATTGCTCAAAACTTTTTATTTATTCGTAATTATTTCTTTTATGTTATTTATACATTAATAATTATTTTATTTACGTTTAATTTTTGGAAAGGAAATAAAGATACGTTATATAATACCAGGGATTTCATAGGAAATAATTATTTAAATTGGGATAGTCTAATTTCATAAAAAAAAAAAGGAACAAAAATGAAAATAAACAAAAATTTTAGAAAAACACAATATTGTACTTCTATTATCTGTCTATATATATTTGATATTTCATTTTTATATATGTATTTCATTTTCATATATGTACTCCTTTTTATATATGTATTTTATTATATTTTTTTATTTTTAAATTTTTTTTATTTATTTGTTTTTACATATTACATTTTTTATATTCTTTTATATTTTTCAAACTTACAATTCATGGTAAATTTCCTAAAAGTCCGTAATCTTAATAATATATTCGTGTATTATCATAAAAAGAAATTTTGAATATTTTTAAATGATATGAAACTTTTGTAGTCATAAAATATGATAATATATATATATATATATATATATATGTATATATATGTTTATATATAGCGTGCCTTTACTATTTCCAAAACAACCTGCATATACAAACATAAATAAAAATTCTTCTTTTATGGGGCATTATTTAATCTTGTTAAAACTGTGTAAGCATCCAATAGCAAATAAGAATTTATGATGAAATTTGATTAGTAATATTAAACAAATTACTGCGAAATTCAGGTTCAATTTAAGGTAACAGGGCAAATTTCTAACTTTATTAAACATTTATTAGAAACTTCTACTTTTAATATAACGTGTCCTTTTCCTTGATGTAATATTTCAATCTCTTCTTCCCATTATATTCTAACAAAGAATATAAAATTAGAAAGTTTTAACAGTAAAATTTCTAAGCAGGCAAAATCTAAACTTAACAGCTATACTATGTCAATCGTTCAATCTTTGAACTCATACCGATGATAGCTACAAAAGTCAAATTTAAAAATTTCAACTAAGGTAATACGACAAAATAGTAGCATTTTCTTTGTAATTTCAATATTTTGGATGTTGTGTTTCTCAAAAACATATTAATACGGAACATTTTTATAGTACTTCTAAGGTTTTATTGTAAGAAGCTATGAAACTTTCCTCATTTTTCACGCTAGCGAAGTTAACGCATTCTTTTGCTATACACTAGATGAGATTTTATCATGTAAAAGCTGCAGCTGCACAAATCCAATTTCAGTACAGACTGTAAATAGCCATTGAAGAAATTTTTAACAAGAATAAATTTAAATGAATTACTCAGAAAACTTTATTCTCAAATCTAAAAACAAATGCGTTTTTGAAATTACGCGAAACACAAAATCAAATTCAATCAAATTTTTAACAAGATTAAATTTAAATGTATTACTTTGAAAACATTGTTTTCGGAACAAAAAAAAAAATGCATTTCGTAAATAACGCGAAACTCATTAATTGCTGATGTCTTTGGATCGAGATTATTTATCCAAGATATTTTTAAGTAAAATTTCACCCTATTTTCATATTTTTCCCCATGGAGTAGAGGATTAAAGAACTTTCCAAAATTTTGGATTTTCTAATGACGTCAAAAAGATAAACCTTTACCTAAGCCTTCTTGAGATGAAACTTATAACAAGGACGGAATTTAAGTACCTCAGTTTCCAAGAAAAGGAGATTATTTCGAGTGAAACAGATTTCATTCTCCCTCACAATTAACGCTGCAGGAATTTCATCCCGATAGTCCTGCGGGGTATAAATGGAATAGACTGATGGAATCAAACTCACACAGTAAAAGCAAGTTCCCTTCCTTAAATGTTCAAAGTAATGACTTCAAACTCGATAAATCTCATCTTCGATAATCCTCTCGTTCTTTTTTTTTTTTTTTTTTTTTTTTTTTTTTTTCCGATTTGATGCGATCCACGTCTCCTCCATTTCCCGCCAAAAACGAAAATGATAATAAAAAAAGAACGTAGAAAAGAACTTTAAAAAAGATATGGCAGCTCAGCGGGCAAGAAAAAGGCTCGGTTTACAGCGGCGCGGATGGATTCTTAATCCGCCATTCTACAAAATCGGGATTCCCTCTCAGAGTTATGAAAAGAGGTTCGAGGAAAACTTTCTTTTATTCTTTTTTTTATTTATTCCCCTCTCGGGCCATTTTCAGTAATGATGCCGCTCTCGATGCAAATAAGACGAGCAGGAAACGCCATTTTGGAATCAACGCACGTAACTTCCTTTTCGAAGTTTCTGCAGCCAATGCCTCCAAGCTGCGTTTTACAGAAACTTTCTTCGGATGGTATGCAAATAGAGCGTTTAGGAAATGGGCGTTCCTTTCACAGCTCATTGGAGAAGAAGTTTATTTATTTATTCCATTTTTTTTTTTTTTTCGTTCGACTTTTAAACGGATGCGATTAGTTCGTGTGTAGGGACTTAAATGGATTTATAAAGACATTCTCAGTTTCATGGCCCCACACACTGCATTGAATATGTTTGGTATCATTTTCAAACTTCTGCTGTTTGCCTTCGTAAGAACCTTTTTTTCTTTACCAATACTTTGTCCATTTTATTTTGTTTTCAAATTCTGGTTTTAATGTTGGAAAAAACATTATTATTAGTTAAATTGTATATTCTGGATGGGTAACAACGGAGTTTTGTTATTTTTGGTTTATCTTATAGCAGTCTGTATTAATGAAACAGTTAATGATTTTCTGGGATATATAATCAGGGTTTTAGTTAAAAATTTAAATTTAAAATTTTCATCCATCCGACTATTAAAGATAATAAAAAATAACAAATAATTATTAATTATGGGGTTTGATGACCGAGTGACTAGCATTCTGGTACTCGGTGCCATAGGTTCCGGATCCCAGTGGTGCCATGGATGTTTGAAGTGGTTAGGAATCCAATTTAAGACGTAGGTCCTGGTTTAATACGACCACTACTACCCACCACACAACATCACTGTGTCTAGAGCTGAGTTGCCCCTAATATCAGTAAAATCAGTTTTAATAAAATTATTATTTACGTTGTGAAGTAATATATTTGCATTGAAATATTTCACTCGAAATGAACTGGTTATACAAAACTTACAAGAAAACATAGCTAAAAATTATGGCTAATTGAACATGCCATATATAAAATCGTGTCACAGCACTCTTTCATTTTTCTAAATTCAATCATTATCTATTCATTGACGAAAAGGTCCTTCTAAATATTTTTTATTTAAAAAAACTATTTTCATGCTTAAATAATCTTTAGGAAGTATAAATTACACTTTACACGGCTCATAA
Source organism: Caerostris extrusa (assembly GCA_021605095.1). NCBI lineage: Eukaryota > Metazoa > Arthropoda > Arachnida > Araneae > Araneidae > Caerostris > Caerostris extrusa. The sequence goes on from BPLR01012652.1 coordinate 196,595, forward strand.
ATCCATATGAGTTTTTTCTCAAAACATAAGAATTGTCCTTAAAAATATTTACGCAATCGTGATACAATTAGTCTTCTCACTCTATGAAAATAATGTAAATGCGGGCCTACATTCCCACAGCTAATTGTTATGCATTTCTTAATAAAACCGATTCAACTCTAAAAGCGGAATCTTTCAACGAGATAAAATAGCGACCTTTTGTTAATTTCCTTAAAATGCCTTCTCCATCGCAAAGTGGGTAAATGAATCTCCCCGTAAAATTCCGCAGAGCGTAAAACAATGGAGACATAACTCGAGAGCGCGCACCGAAAACAGCTCTTCTGCTTCGCGGGGTCAGAGCTCACGCGCTGTTGCTCATTAGAAATATTTCAGAGCTTATTGCATGGCTTATTGCATGCTTATTGCTTTTCAGTGGGATTTTAAGGCTTTTCCAAAATTGTCTCTATTGTCTGTATGTTTCCCCACATATATATATTTCGGGCTTCTTTTTAAGACGGCTTTAAAGGAATTATCAAGCTTTAATTAGGGTTATTATTATTCTTATTCTTTATTAATTTATTTTTATGCTGAAATGAGAATCTATTGTGCATGCTCAGACAAGAGGCATGGAAAGACATTATGTAGACATTTTATAAGAATATAGAATAAACTTTAAAAGAACTTTTATGTGGATAGCCTTCTGATAATTTTTATCGCTGTACAGTACTGTTTAGAAAAATATGCTAACAGGACCGAATATATACATAGTGAATGCAAATACAATAATTGCATGCAAGTTGCATTCACTATTTCAATATTACAAATAAATACAGATGATGCTAAACAAGTAGAGAAACACCCAGTAGAAGCATTAATCTGATGGAAGCAAATAGTGAAGTAGTTGTATTTAAGTAGTGAATTCCATTTCATTAAAAGAACTTCATTTAATTATTCCTAATAAAATTATATTACAATCTATAATTCATAATCAACTAAGTATATGTCGCTTTTCATATACATAATTTACATAGAGGAAAGAGTTAAAAACCGCGATTTACTTATATATATATATATATACATGGTGATTACAATTAAAGTCCCACTTTTAAATTGCTGTTGAAAAAAAAGAAACACTCATCACAAGGAGTTTAAATTTGAACTCAAAATACATAAAGGTTTAAACGATATGGCATCAAAAAAAGTTTAAAAAAGTTCTACCGATTTTCCTCATCCAATTTGGTATGACCTTGCCATGGAAAAACAGTGGTGTGCCTTTGACTTTCCACTCACAGTGTCACAACTGTTGTATGATGTCGTTCCAGTAAACGGTTCTTGAAATCATTTGTTCCGTCAAAAAACCGAAACAATCAAGCACATTGAACACTAATGTGCAACTCATGTCAAATACTTTGCAATTTCGATTCAAAATATGACTGGCAGCCGAATTCACTTCCCTAACGATTTTATACCGCTTACCACGCCATCTATTAATACACTTGGTAACTTCAGAAATTTTGCTGCCGTACTCTGAAAATTTCGCCTTTCTTCAAGTATCTTCAGTTCATATATGAACTCATTGTGACGAGTGGTCCGATTTTTTTTTTAAAGCACTTTTTGAAAGTGGAACTTTAATTATAAGCACCTTGTATATATATATTATTGATATGACTACTTTAACTTATTTGATTAAGAATCATAGATTGACATACAATTTTATTACGAATAATTAAAAAAAGTTATTTTAATGTGTCGGAGTTCACTATTTGAATACACGTAATTCACTATTTGCTTCCATAAGATTAATACTTCTACCGAGTTTTTCACTACATGTTTAGTATCATCTGCATTTATTTGTAATATTCATAAAAATTTAAAATGAAAGGAAAATATCTTTTACATCCTATATATGGCTTCTAAAATTATTTTAAAAGTGTGATTAAAATTTTGTTTCAGACACTGACAATATATCCCAAAATCTTACATGTATGCACTATATATAGACACGCCATCACAAATTGTTTATTTGCAGACACACGATGATGGTGTGAAATTATTAATTTGAATAACACTTAAATAAACCATTCTAAAAATTACTTAATTTGAGCTTGATTATTTTAATAAATTAAATATTTTATATTTTAACTTCAATTTATAATTATAGAAAGAAAATTTGATATGTTATATTTTTATTTTTACTACACCCATCAAAACGGCATCAAGAGTTTCGCCAAGAGCTCTTCTCATTTCGAAAGTTTTTAAGTTATAGCGGTCAACTCTGTCAGGCATTTGGCGGTACAAGTTCACACTACAGAAGTTTTCTGTGAAAAAGTATTTCCTTAAGTTTATTTTTTTTTACAATAGCGGTGTATTTGAAATAAACTTTAGAGACAAGAATTATTTTTGTAACAAAATTTGAAGTACTTCTCCAAGCTGTTCAAAAAATCCTCAAATTCTTCGTTACAGAGGTTACTTTACCCTATTCTGTGAAGTGGGTTAATAATTAGAGGCAATCAGATATTTACTATTTTATTTGTTGCTTTCCTAATTAAATGAGGTATAAAATTTTTATCTTTGATTAAATTGTTTTAGTTAAAACTTTTAGTTCCACTCATAAAGCAACTTTTTAGATGCAGTTCTTGTGAAGAGCAGCAATAATAATATTTTTTAAAAAGTCTATTTAATGAAGAAAAATAGATAATATTCTTTTGAATTCGAAAAGACATACTAAATATTAGAAAAGAGAAAGCATCATTGATTGTCCTTATAAGGTCTTTTGCATTTCACTTTAATCACTTTAACAAATCAAAACGCTGAAATTCATAAACGAATTTCTTGCTAATAACTTAACAGTATCTTCGATATCAATATTCTCTTTATAACGGCACGGATTCGAACATGAAGCCTGTGGCCCAAAGGCCAGACCGCCAGCGAATTTGCCATCAGGCTGCGTTGCGCCTTTGAAGAAGTCTGTAATAGTGTATTACTTTAATATTGTGTTCGATGGCAATCTTTTCTTTATAAAACAGTAATGTCCTTCACATTTCCCAAACCTGCACTCATTTAGTAATGTTTAAAAAAGCTAAACACCAAAAATTGATAATTATACGTTTCATAAAGAAATTTGCAAGTTTATAAACTCACTAAAATGTATTTAAAAGTTTACATAAATTACAATTATGGTTGTTATATCGGAGCTTCATGACTGAGTGACTAACACTCTGACGCTCGGGGCCACAGGGCTCTAGTCCCAGCAGCGGCAAGAGTGTTTGTAGTGGTTCGGAATCTGTTTCAAACCGTAGGTAGCGTGATAACATGACTGTAGAGAGTTGGGCTGACAACCTTATCCCGCACAAAAAAAGAAAGCATCTTCTGTCTCGGAATCTGCCAGGAGGCAGACGACCTTGGGCCACCATGGCGCTGTTGAACCAATGAAGAAGTAAAAGGTTGTTATACCATTTAATAGTACAACTTAAACAAATAGAGAAATTATTTTCTCACAAATAGTTCAATAATTCGATGTCAATTCCATTTCTTATGCTACAAACTTCGAACTTTGTTAATCTCCTTACAAATTTGATACTGTTTATTAATAGTGATTTGCTTTAAGAGATTAGACATATTAATAGATAAGGTTGGATTAAATACTCACGTACAAAACACACAAATAATTCCTTTTACTTGAAAGTAGGGCACAATATTTTGAAATCGAAGAAAATGTCCCATTTCTCACCTCTGAACAGGAATTTCTATGATTGAAAGCAATCTGCATAAAAAAAAACACTTTAGAGTATTTTAGAAAAATACCTAATGAAGAGTATTTTACAAACGATACTTGTTGGCAAAATACCTGTGGATAAAGAAAAGTAGCTTTACTGCCTTTAATTGATTAAAACTTTTCTTATTTATTCGATATTTGCCTTATATTATTTATATATTATTAATTTTTAAATTATTAATGTTTCATTTTTGGAAAAAATAAACATATACTACATAATACCAAGGGTTTCCAGACTTTCACAAGAAATAATTATTAAAATTAGACTAATTTCATAGAAAAGTAAAAAAATGAAAATAAACAATAATTTTTAAAATAACGTTATATTGCATTTCTATTCTCTTTATCTTTTTACATATTTTTTTTTTTTTTTTGATTTCCTTTCTATCGATATTTGTATACGTTATATTTTAATATTTTTTAAACGTACAAAACATGGAAACTTCGAAACCTTCCTAAGAATCCATACTCTTAATAATATATTTGTATACATATACATATATATATATATATATATATATAATATGTATTATTTTTCCGTATGTAACGTGTCTTTATTGTTTCCGTAACATACTGCATACGTAATGATAAATTTCTTTCATGGGACAGTATTTACTCTTGTTAAAGCTTTAAAAGTATCCAATAGTAATTAAGAATTTTAAATGAATTTTCGATTATTCAATAATAAAATAAATTATTTGAAATTTACCTTCAATTTAAGATAAGAGAACAAATTTCTAACTTTATTAAATATTTTTCAGGGCTTTAAGTTTTAATATAATGTTTGCTTTTCCCTGTTGTAATCGTCCAATCTCTTCTCATTACAGTCCAACAAAGAACAGAAAATTAGAAAAGTTTTAACAGTAAAATTACTAAGCAGTCACAATCTAAACTTAACAACAATGCTGTTCCAATCATTCAATCCTTTAGCTCATACCTATAATAACTACAACAAATTCAATTTTAAAGAATTTCAAATAAGCTAATAGGACAAAATAATAGCATTTTCCTTGCGATCTCATTATTTTGGATACTGCATTTTTAAAAACATGTTAATAAGCAGCCTTTTTTACTTGTGTTTCTTCGGAGGATTTACTGTACGACGCTTACAAACTTTCCTCATTTTCCTTAATAATGAATTTTACGGATTTTTCTACGAAGCACCAGATGAGATATAAACATGCACAAGCTGGAACAGCATATATTCAATTTCAATATAGAATATAAATAGCCATTGATGAAATTTTTAACCAGTTTAAATTTAAAAGCATTTAATTACAAAACATTGTTTTCGAAATCTAAGAACAAAATAATTTCTGAAATTATGCATTAATTCCTGATGTCTTTGAGATTATGCATCCAAGAAATTTTTAAGTTAAATTTCAATACAATGTAAAAATTTTCACGTTTTCCCTACAGAGTAGAGGATTAAAGAACTTTCCAAAATGTAGGATTTTCCAATGATTTCAAAAATTCTAAAAGACAGAACCGTGACCTGAGCCTTCTTTAGAAGAAATTTATAAGAAGCACGGAATTTAAGTACCTTAATTTCCAAGAAAAGAGATTATTTCGAGTGAAACATATTACGTTCACCCTCGCAATTAACGCTGCAAGAATTTCCTCCACGATATTCCTGCGGGGCATAAATAGAATAGACTGATTGAATCAAACTCACAGAGAACACCCTCCTTAAATGTTCGAAGTAATGACTTCAAACTCGATAAATCTCGTCTTCGATAATCCTCTCGTTCTTTTTTTCTTTCATTTTGATGCGATCCACGTCTCCCTCCATTTCCCGCAGAAAACGAAAATAATAATAAGAAAAAGCACGAAGAAAAGAACTTTAAAAAAGATATGGAAGCTCCGCGGGCAAGAAAAAGGCTCGGTTTATAGTGGCGCGAGTGGATTCTTAATCACCATTCTACAAAAGCGGGATTCCCTCTCAGAGTTATGAAAAGAGTTCGAGGAGAACTTTTTATTCTTTTTTTTATTTATTTTCCACTTTCTTCCTTCTTGGGCCGTTTTTATGATAATGATGCAAATAAGACGAGTAGGAAACGCCATTTTGGAATCAACGCACGTAACTTCCTTTTCCGAAGTTTTTGCAGCTGATGCCTCAAGCTGCGTTTTTCGTAAACTTTCTTCGGATGGTATGCAAATGGAGCGTTTAGGAAATGGGCGTTCCCTCTCACAGCTCATTTACACATTGGAGAAGAATTTTATTTATTTATTTATAACATCGTTTTTTCTTTTTCGGGCGACTTTTAAACGGATTTTAAGTTCGTGTGCAGGGGCTTAAATGAATTTATTAAGACATTCTCAGTTTCATGTCCCCTCAACACGGCATTGAATATGTTTGGTATTATTTTAAACTTTTGCTGTTACAACTTTCTTAAGTACCTTTTCTCTCTTAAAAATAGTTTGCCCATTTTATTTTGTTTTCATATTCTTTTTTAATGATTTAAAAAACATTATTATTAGCAAAATTGTATATTCTGGATGGGTCTTATTTTACTTATTACTAGGATGTGTGAAATATCTAAATTTAATCTTTTACTAAAACTTTGATTATATCCTAGAAAATTTTTAATAGTTTCTTCAATACAGATTACTCTCAGGTAAACGAAAAATCACAAAACTTCGTTGTTAACCATCAAGAATATACAATTTAGTTAATAATAATTTTTTTTCTTCAATTCAAAAACTAGAAAACAAAATAAAATGTCCAAACTATTGGTAAAGAAAAAGGTACTTAAGAAGGCAAACAGCAGAAATTTGAAAATGATACCAAACAATGCAGTGTGTGGGGCCATGAAACTGAGAATGTCTTTATAAATCCATTTAGGCCCCTACACACGAACTAATCATTCGTTTAAAAGTTAAACGAGAAAAAAAAAAACAAACGGAATAAATAAATAAATAAAACTTCTTCTCCAATAAGTGTAAATGAGCTGTGAGAGGAACGCCCATTTCCTAAACGCTCCATTTGCCTACCATCCGAAGAAAAGTTTTTTTAAAAATCAGCTTAGAGGCATTGGTTGCAGAAACTTCGAAAAGGAAGTTACGTGTGTTGATTCCAAAACGGCGTTTCCTGATCGTCTTATTTGCATCGAGAGCGGCATCATTACTGAAAACGGCCCGAGAAGGAAAAAAGTGGAAGAATAAATAAAAAAGAATAAAAAGTCTCCTCGAACCTCTTTTCATAACTCTGAGAGGGAATACCGCTTTTGTAGAATGGCGGATTAAGAATTCACTCGCGCCGCTATAAACCGAGCCTTTTCTTGCCCGCTGAGCTTCCATATTTTTTTTTTAAAGTTCTTTTTATTCGTTCTTTTGTTGTTATCATTTTAGTTTTTTACGGGAAATGGAGGGAGACGTGGATCGCATCAAATTGTAAAGAAAAAAAAAAAGGACGAGAGGATTATCGAAGACGAGATTTATCGAGTTTGAAGTCATTACTTTGAACATTTAAGGAGGGAACTTGCTTTACTGTGGGAGTTTGATTCCATCAGTCTATTCCATTTATGCCCCACAGGACTATCGTGGATGAAGTTCTTGCAGCGTTAATTGCGAGGGAGAATGAAATATGTTTCACTTGAAATAATCTCCTTTCTTGGAAACTAAGGTACTTAAATTCTGTGCTTGTTATAAATTTCATCGCAAGAAGGCTCGGGTAGAGGTTTAGCCTTTTAGAAAGTTTTGACAACGTTGAAAATCCTGCATTTTGGAAATTTCTTTTATCTTCTACTCGGTAGGGGAAAATGGGAAAATTTTTACATTGCAGTGAAATTTTACTTAAAAATATTTTGGATAAATACTATCCATCCAAATACATCAGCAATTAATGTGTTTTACATAATTTCAGAAACGCATTTGTTTTTGTATTTCGAAAACAATGTTTTCAGAACTAACTTTCAGAAATTTAATCTTGTTAAAAATTTCATCAATGGCTATTGGCAGTTTGCACTGAAATTGGATTTTTTTGAGCTCCAGCTTCTACATGGTTCAATCTAATTTAGTGCTATGCAGAAGAATCAGTATATATTGCTAGTCAGGAAATTTGGAGAAAGTTTCATAGCTTATTTATATGTTTGTAAAAATGCATGATTGAAAATAATGAAATTACAAGGAAACTGCATTTATTTTGTTGTATTACCTTTTTGAATTTTTTTACAATGGAGTGTGTTGTTACTATTATCTGTGTGTGTTAAGAGATTGAACGATTGGAACTTTATTGCTGTTAAGTTTAGATTTTTCCTCCTTTACTGTTTACTGTTAAAACTTTTCTAATTTTCTGTTCTTTGTTAGACTAAAATGAGAAGAAAAGATTGAAAGATTAGAAGATGAAAAAGAAAACATTATATTAAAACCTGGTTAAATCTTCCTTGATGGTGACACAAATTCGTATAAGTTTATATAAATAGTAATAAAGTGCCTTATCTCATTCTGCAATACATTTAGCCTGGCATTCTTTAATTATTATTGTTATAAATGCAGAATTTGAAAGTACCCAAATCTGGCCCATGCATGTTCAGTTGATGAATGGCCTAGAGTGGCAATCTATAACGCCATTAAAGATCTTTGTGGCTAAGGAAGAATATTATTAGAAAAATGCGAGCTGTTTGAGTCTTGAATTTTTGTTGTTGTAAAATGGTTCTTAGGCGATTTATAACGGAGTGTAATGCAAACACCCATATTATCAGCAGCCATCAACGTAATTTTATAATTTTTGTCTCACGGCTAGAGTTTAGGCATTTCATTCCCAGGAGAGAGATATGTATATTTTTTAAGAGTATGAAATAACAACCCATCACTAATATTTGACAGCACACTAACAGTGTTGTTATATTACAAGCAATTAGTGTTTTATACTAATGATAACAACTTGTCACTCAAATCTTATAACAGGTATTTAGTGTCATGTACAATAAGATTCATGAATTAGCGATTGTCTGTGCAATCTCCACATATGGAAACAATTATAGATGGAATATGGACTACACCATGTATTGTTCCATCTTGATCATTGATTGACCATGAACTGAGAAATGTCTACTCAAATGAGAAGTGAGGGAAGCCGACTGATTTTCTTATAAGGAGATTTTTGAGTAGAAAGGTTTGGTTTGTCGCTTTACGGTCATCTTGTGCACACTTTGGGCTAAACAGACCGGGACCTACAGTTTAAAGTGGGGAGTAGAAAGCAGAGAGTTCTGCGACTAGTCGACCAGAAATGTCGTTTCTTCTTTTTTTTTCTGAAGTGACTGAATAGGCCGAAGTTTTCCGCCTGTGTACAAAGTGAGCCCTTTATAGTTTCGTGGATCACGCCATGTGATAATTAAGGTCTGCCGTAGACCAATTAGATTTGATGTAGACACGAGAACCTTTGCGTCAGAGTGTGTGTGTATAAATATATATATGTATGGCCTAATGGCCGAGTGGCTAGCGCTCTGGCGCTGGGTACCTCAGGTTTCGGGTTCGAGTCCTGCAGGTGCCATGTATGTTTGTGGTGGTTCGAATCCAGGTCGCAGTCTCATATGACTGCAGATCATTAAGCGTAGGGCTGATAACCCTACCCGGTAAAAATAAAAACATCTCTGTCTCGAAATCTGTCCGAGAGGAAAGCGGCCTTGGCCCACCATGGGGCTGTTTCGCCAGTGATGATGATATTTGGTATTGAGGAATATGAATGCAAAGCTTAGAAATAAGCGAACTTATCTTTCAAAAATTGAAATGATTTTGTTTTAAAGAAAGTATAGTTTTTTAAGAAAATTTTAAAGATACAAAAAAAATGGTTTTTCCCATTATTAATGAACTATCCAAACAAATAATTATGAATGAACTATTCAGGGTAAAGTATGTAAAACGAAGAAGAAAAATTGAATTTTATTAAAAAAAAAAAAATTTAATTAAAATTTAATCATAAAAATTTATGAATGTTAGTTTTATGTCGGTCGCAATTCAGCGAGACAAAAAAAAATAAATAAATAAACAGTATTTAATTTAATTTTTATTCTACTTTAACTTCCACTTTTCTTAATTAAATTTGCCAAAGTAAAAAAAAATATATCTATTCTCTTAATTTAGCTTAATTTCATTTTACAGATTAAGGAAATATTAAGTTGAACAACAAAAAATAAGCATGCCATTTATAAACTTACGCATTAAATACCAAAAATTCTTAGACATTCTATTATAGTTCATTTAAACGCTGAGTAAATGTAAATATATATTTTTCCTTTATCTTTGGCATAATATTTTCTTAAAATTGAAAAATAATTTATTGCATTTTTAATATATTTTCCTGGGGGGAATCCTTTTTATTGCCTGCTTAAACTAAAAATCAATGAGTTAAAAATTTAATAATATGAAAATTCTTTAATAAATATTCCTAAGAACAAATAGTTTATCAAAATCATTTTTTGCATAAAACCACAAAAGAATTAATTAAGTGGTTATTTGAACTTGACATAAAGGAATAAAATAAAATTTAATTTAAAATCTAAAAATTTATTGTGCAAACATGGATTAAAAATAAATATTTCGGGAAATTAATTTATCCAACCACATCAGCATTTCAAAGAAATGCATATATTAAAGGATAAACTCTTTTGAATTTTTCATAACAATTTGCGAAAATTTAATTTTAATCTTGCTCAGATTTTTTAGTTGTAATGTAAATTCTAAAAAAAATCAAGAAATAGCTTTATCTCTTTATATTATTTCATATTTAAGCACAGGGTGTAGTAAATTTGATGCGACTTTAAATCTCAATAGAACCTATAAGAAATAAGATAGCACAGTATTACTGCTTGTGCATTTAACAGCAACACATATATTTTTTTTATTTGTAATCAAAGGGGGTTATATGTATATATAAGATTCTAAATTATTCGCAAAAAGAGGCCACATTTATGGACAGACAACTCTTGGTTTTGCATCACGATAATGCGCCATCCCCCATTGTATTGATTCTTCATGAATTTTTCGCCAAAAATGAAACCTGTGTCATTCCAGAACCACCGTATTCACGCTGTGCTACTTCAGGCTATTCTCTAAATTCAAACTTCCCCACCCGGGGACACCGTTTTGAGTCGATTGAAGAGATTCAACGTGAATCGCCGCGCGCTTTGGAGTCATCTCTGTCGATGACTTTTTAGCATGCATTGAGGATTGGACAAAAAGTTGGCATAAGTGCATTGTGTCCGGAGGGGATTACTTTGAAGGCGATGAAATAAATTTGGAAGAATAAATAAAGAGGTTTTGAAAAAAAAAAAAAATTTTCTTACTTTTTGGGCACAGTAGTATATATGTATGTCTATAGATAGACATATTGTCTTATTTAATACACCTCCCTTCATTCCAAAATTCTACCTTTAATCTCACCGAATGGAATGGCATGTCAGTGACATTCAAGTAAAAGTGTTAGGGTTGGTGGCAAACGACCGACGCTCCCAAAAACAATCAGGAAAGGGAATAAGAAACATGGGTGCAGTTAGCCGAGGGGATAGTAGGTATTCCCACCCTAACCCGACCATCTGCTGAATCGGAAAGGACCGAACTCGACAATAACATTTTGATGCCTTCTGAGAGTTGGGAATTGCGTTTCTTCCTCCTCGGCTCCCCAGCGCCCTTTCCAACACCTGCGGTATCATTGCGATGGAGACGTCTGTCCCGATGAGTCACTAAAATATCTTCACCCCCCCCCCATCCGATATTGCATCACAAACAATTGGAAGTCAGCGATTGACCGATAAATCGGCTTGTCGATGCGGCGGATTGCGTTCATTGGATCTCTGATATGTTTTCGAGTCAGTGCGGGGAAAAAAAATATCTTCTCTTTTCCTGATAGAACTAGAAGATCAGATAAAAACATAGGCTTTTTTCTTTTCTCTGTTGGAAGAAATAATTTGCGATATATCCAGTATAGAGGAAAAAATAATGTAGAGTACGCTATTTTTCTACGAATTACAAAGAAAATTTTGTACTTGGTTTCATCACATGTGCAGTAAATTAAATTTGGATTACAGAAATTATTATCTGATTTTAAAATACTTATTTTGATTAAATAAAAAACGAAAATAATTTTTCCGAATTAATAATATATGTAAAACTAAATTTCTAGTATTTTTTTCAAATGCAGCTGGCAAAACAGTAACAGTAATCTTTACGCCATAACTAAGGACTGCACCGCTGTTACTCATTGAGCACTACCCAGGCGGTACATGTAGCTTGAATATATGTTATGGACACGAATAACACTACCCTCAAAGCTCTACTATCATATTAGACCAGGACCTATGGCTTACAGTGGATTCCGAACTACTACAAACATCCATAGATACCTCGGGACTCGAACCCGAAACCTGTGTTACAGAGCGCCAGTGAAGCCCCTCGGCCACAAGGCCCTGCCAAATTTCCAATATTAAAGTGCACATTACAACTGACACGTGACAACTTTCCGAAAACAAGAAAATGGTGAAACATAAAAATTAACTAATACATTTTAATACACGGCTAAACACAAAACAATTTGAACAATTATATTATGTTTTATTGTTATTAAAGGAACGATTCTAATTGAATTGAGGGAGGATTATCCAATCAAAAGAATTCGGCCTAGAACTGAGTTGCACCTATAGAGTTTGGGAATGATGGGGTTGAGAAGTCTGGCCGGGCTGTGTGACGCTCTACAATCATATGAGACCGGAACCAACGGTTTAATGTGGAGTATGAATCACTACAAAAAACCATGGAACCACCTAGACTCGAACGGAAACCTGTGGCAGCAAGCGCACAGTGCTTGCCACTCGATCATCAGACCCTAAAATTAATAATTAATTATTAGTTTTTTATTATCTTTAATAGTAGTATGTATAAAATGCTTAAATTGAAACTTTTACTAAAACTTATGTCAAGCGTGATGTAACTCTTATATGCCAAGTGATATTCCAGAAAATCACTTGTTTCTTTAATTCAGATTGCCCTCAAATAAAACAAAAATGACAAAACTTCGTTGTTATCCATCCAGAATATGCAATTTAGCTAACACAAATGTTTTTTTTTTTTTTTTTTTTCATCATTAAAACAAGAATTAGAAAACAAAATAAAATGGCCAAAGTATTGGTAAAGAAAAGGTACTTAAGAAGGCAAACAGCAGAAGTTTGAAACGATACCAAACATATTCATTGAATGTGTGGGGGCCCATGAAACTGAGAATGTCTTTATAAATCCATTTAAGCCCCTTCACACGAGCTAATCGCAACCGTTTAAAAGTCGACCGAGAAAAAAAAAAGGTGGAATAAATAAATAAATAAAATCCTTCTCCAATAAGTGTAAATGAGCTGTGAGAGGAACGCCCATTTCCTAAACGCTCCATTTGCATACCATCCGAAGAAAGTTTCCGTAAAACGCAGCTTGGAGGCATTGGCTGCAGAAACTTCGAAAAGGAAGTTACGTGCGTTGATTCCAAAACGGCGTTTCCTGCTCGTCTTATTTGCATCGAGAGCGGCGTCATTATTGAAAACGGCCCGAGAAGGAATAAAGCGGAAGAATAAATAAAAAAAAGGAATAAAAAAAAGTTCTCCTCGAACCACTTTTCATAACTCTGAGAGGGAATCCCGCTTTTGTAGAATGGCGGATTAAGAATCCATCCGCGGCGTTTTAAACCGAGCCTTTTTCTTGCCCGCTGAGCTTCCATATCTTTTTTAAAGTTCTTTTCTTCATTATTATTTTCGTTTTTGGCGGAAAATGGAAGGAGACGTAGATCGCATCAAATTGAAAAGGAAAAAAAAAGTACAAGGGGATTATCGAAGTCGAGATTTATCGTGTTTGAAGTCATTACTTTGGACATTTAAGGAAGGAACTCGCTTTACTGTGTGAGTTTGATTCGATCAGTCTATTCCATTTATGTCCCGCAGGACTATCACGGATGAAATTCCTGCAGCGTTAATTGCGAGGAGAACGAAATTTGTTTCACTTGAATTAATCTCCTTTTCTTGGAACTAAGGTACTTAAATTCCGTGCTTGTTATAAATTTCATCTCAAGAAGGCTCATGTAAAGGTTTAGCCTTTTAGAAAGTTTTGACATCATTGAAAATCTTACATTTCGGAAAGTGTTTTAATCCTCTTCTCTGTAGGGAAAAATATGAAAATTTTACACTGTAGTGAAATTTTACTTAAATATTTCTTGGATAAATAATCTCGATCCAAAGACATCAGTAATTAATGTGCGTGACATAATTTTAGAAACACATTAATTTTTATATTTCGTAAACAATGTTTTCAAAACTAATACATTTAAATTTCATTTTGTTAAAAATTTCATCAATTTAATTTAGTGATTACAATCTAAAAATTCACTGAAATTGGTTTCCAGCGTCTTACATAAATCCTCCGAAGAAAGGCTATAAAAATGTTGATTAATATGTTTTTAAAAGTCCGCAAAATTTAAAATAATGCGCTTTTTTGTAATGGAAATACAAAATGTTGTTTGTTAAATGTTATGGAAACTGTTTCATAGCGTATTATGCATATAAATATGTGTGTGTGTGTGTGTGTGTGTGTGTGTGTGTGTGTGTGTGTGTGTGTGTGTGTGTGTGTATATTGTATATCAATATTTGATTTTTCTTTTATTACAAAACTTTCAATTTTAAAAAATGTTTTTTTTTTTTTTTGAAATCGCAAAGGAAAACGCCATTATTTTGTCGTATTACCTTATTTGAAATTTTTTTAAATTGAGTGTTGTAGCTATTATCTGTATGTGATAAAAGATTGGACGATTAGAACAGTATTGCTGCTAAATTTTGTTTGATTAGAAATCTTGCAAGTAAAACATTTCTCATTTTCTATACTTTGTTATATAATGAGAAGAAAAGATTGAAAGATTAGAATATGGAAATGCAATCATTGTATTAAATCTAAAAGTTCTGAGAAAATTTAATATAATTAGAAATTTGCCCTCTTATCCTAAATTGAAAATGAATTTAGAAGTAATTTATTTTATTATTGATAACCGAAATCTTATCAAAAATTCTTAATTACTTAAAGTACTTAATTATAATAAATTTACTAAAAATACTTAATTACCATTTGAATATAATTACCATTGTCCTTAATTAAGATTGTTAATGTCCCATAAAAAGAAATTTATCATTATATATGCAGGTTGTTATGGAAACTGTAAATTCATATGTATATTATGCATATATATATATATATATATATATATATGTGTGTGTGTGTGTGTGTGTGTGTGTGTGTGTGTGTGTGTATATTGTATATCAATATTTGATTTTTCTTTTATAACTACAAAACTTTCAATTTGTATAAAATATTCAAATACTTGTTTTTGGTAATGCACAAATATATTTTAACAACATGAATATAAAATGCGAAAGACCTTATAATGGCACGCAACAATGTTTTTTCTTTTTCTAATTTTCAGTTCATGAGAATATTATCTCTGAACTGATAACTGAAATATACTGACTATATAACGATTATAAATAAAATTATTATAATCGTTACTCTTCACAAGTACTGCAGCTTGTAAAACAAATTGCTTAATTACTAGAACTAAATCTTTAATTAAAACATTTTTAATCAAAAAAATCTACATCTCATATAATTATGAAAGCAACAAATAAAATATTAAAAATATCTGAGGTCCTCTAATTATTAACCCACTTCACAGAATAGGGTAAAGTAATCTCTGTAACGCATAATTTGAGGTTTTTTGAACATCTTGGAGAAGTACTTCAGATTTATTTACAAAAAAAATAATTTTTGTCAGTAAAGTTTATTTCAAACACACCGCCACTGTAAAAAAATAAACTTAAGAAAATACTTTTTCACAGAAAACTTCTGTAAAAGTGAACTTATGCCGCCAAATGCCTGACAGAGTTAACCGCTGAAAATTAAAAACTTTGGAAACGAGAAGAGTTCTTGGCGAAAATCTTGGTGCCGTTGTAATGGGTGTAGTAAAAATTATATAAAAAAATATTTTATTTATATGACTATAAATTGAAGTTGAAATATAAGATGTTTAATTTTTTAAAATAACGAAGCTGAAATTAAATTATTTTTAGACTTTTTGTTTTAATGTTACTCAAATTGATAATTTTACACCATGATCATATGTATGCAATTAAACAATTTGTGATGGCGTCTCCATATATAGTGCATACAAGGAAGAATTCGGGACGTATTGTCAATGTCTGAAATAAAGTATTATTCACACTTTTAGAATAATTTTTTAAACCAGATATAGGATGTAAAAGTTATTTTCCTTTCAGTTTCAATTACTTCACTTGTTTTTCTTTCTTTATTTCACTTATAATTATAACGATAGATAACAAAAAAATTTTAAATGTAATGAAATCTAAAACAAAAAGAAGTGATGAATAACCCCTGAGCAGACTGGAGAATTATTTTTTTTTTTTAATTTGGGAAGACACACATAACATATATAAGAGAATCGAAATTGAGTTTTGGTAGCTGTTATTAGTATCAGTTGTGAGATTGAACGTTTGGGACCGTATAGGTGTTAAGGATTTTGCCTGCTTAGAAATTTTACTGTTAAAACATTTCTAATTTTCTATTTGTTGAGAAGAAAAGATTGAAAGATTAGAATATGGAAAAACAAACATTATTGTTAAAACTAAACATTCTAAGAAATATTTAACAAAGTTAGAAGTTTCTCTCTTATACTGAATTGAAGATAGATTTCGAAGTGATTTCTTTTATTATTGATAACAGAAATTGTATCGAAAATGCTTTATTACCAAAATGTATAATTACTTAATTGCATAAATAAGTAATGCTTTAATGTTATATGCTTTTAAAGCTTTAACAATATTAAATACTGACCCAGAAAAGAAATTTATCATTATATATGCAGATTATTAAGGAGACTGGAAACAGTAATATATATATATATATATATATATATATATATATATTTGGGTAAACATACAGAAAATAGAGGCATCTTTGGAAAAGCCTTAAAATCCCACTGAAAAGTTCGCCGTGTAATAAGCCCTGAAATATTTTCTGATGAGCAGCGGCGCGTGAACTCTGACCTCGCGAAGCAGAAGAGCTGTTTTCGGTGCGCGCTTTCGAGTTATGTCTCCATTGTTTTGCGCTCTGCGGAATTTCACGGAGGAAATTCATTTGCCCACTTTGCGAGGGAGAAGGCATTTTAAGGAAATTAGAAAAAGAGCCGCTTTTATAGTTGAATCGGTTTCATTAAGAAATGTATAACAATTAGCTGTGGGAATGTAGGTCGGCATTTACCTTGTTTTCATAGAGTGAGAAGCATAATTGTATCATAAATACTTAAATATTTTTAAGGATAGTTCTTATATGGAGAGTAAAATACTGAGATTAAATTATTTGCAATGTAAAGTGTAACTTGTACTTTAAAAACCTGTCAGCGTGAAAATAGTATAATGAAGAAAACTTTAGAAGGAATTTTTCGTTAATCAATAGACGCCGATATGATTCCGGTCTAATATGACTACTGCTACTACTACATCCCATCACGTCACTGTGCCTAGAGCTGAGTTGCCCCTATTACATGAGATGGTGTGGTACATGAGATGGTGTGATACATGGGAATGATGTGGGAGAGAAAAATCTGACTGGACTCCCTGACGCTCTATATTAGACCGCAGCCTACTGTTTAAAGTAAATTCCGAACAATTGCAAACATCCATAACATCGCCGGGATTCGAACACGAAACCTGTGACACCGAGTGCCAGATCGCTAGTTTCTCTACCATCAGGCAATATAATTAATAATTTACTAAAACTTTGATTACATTCCGGAAATTCACTATTTGTTTCTTTAATAAGTTTGCGTTCCGTTAAACCAAAAATAACAAAACTTCATTGTTACCCATCAAGAATATGTAATTGCTGATAATAATGTTTTTTTACAACATTAAAAAAGAATTAGGAAACAACATAAAATGGGCAAACTATTGGTAAAGAGAAAAAGTACTTAAGAATGCAAACAGCAGAAGTTCGAAAATGATACCAAACATATTCAGTGCTGTGTGGGGGCCATGAAACTGAGAATGTCTTTATAAATCCATTTAAGTCCCTACACACGAACTAATCGCATCCGTTTAAAAGTCTCCCCAAAAAGAAAAAATCGAATAAAAAAAGATGCGAATTTAATTTTTGCGAAAAAAGATGGAATAAATAAATAAATAAAATCCTTCTCCAATAAGTGTAAATGAGCTGTGAAGGAACGCCCATTTCCTAAACGCTCATTTCCATACTATCCGAAGAAAGTTTCTGTAAAACGCAGCTCGGAGGCATCGCCTGCAAATACTTCGGAAAGGAAGTTACGTGCGTTGATTCCAAAATGGCGTTTCCTGCTCGTCTTATTTGCATCGAGAGCGGCATTATTACTGAAAACGGTCCGAGAAGGAAGAAAGTGGAAGAATAAAAAAAGTTCTCCTCGAACCTCTTTTCATAACTCTGAGAGGGAATCCCGCTTTTGTAGAATGGCGGATTAAGAATCCATCCGCGCCGCTATAAACCGAGCCTTTTTTTTGCCCGCTGAGCTTCCATATCTTTTTTAAAGTTATTTTCTTCGTTCTTTTTTAGTATCATTTTCGTTTTTAGCGGGAAAAGGAGGAGACGTGGATCGCATCAAATTGAAAAGAAAAAAAAGAACGAGAGGATTATCGAAGACGAGATTTATCGAGTTTGAAGTCATTACTTTGAACATTTAAGGAGGGAACTTGCTTCTCTGTGTGAGTTTGATTCAATCAGTCTATTCTATTTATGCCTTATCGTGAATATCGTGGAGGAAATTCTTGCAGCGTTAATTGCGAGGGAGAACGAAATATGTTTCACTGAAATAATCTCTTTTCTTGGAAATTAAGGTACTTAAATTCCGTGCTTCTTATAAATTTCATCTAAAGAAGGCTCAGGACACGGTTCAGTCTTTTAGAATGTTTTGAAATCATTGGAAAATTTTACATTTGAAAGTTCTTTAATCCTCTACTCTGTAGGAAATACGTGAAAATTTTTACATTGTAGTGAAATTTTACTTAAAATTTCTTGGATGCATAATCTCAAAGACATCAGGAATTAATGCATTTTCTATTTATGCCTACCGTGAATAAATTCCTGCAGCGTTAATTGCGAGGGAGAACGAAATATGTTTCATTCGAAATAATCTCCTTTTCTTGGAACGAAGGTACTTAAATTTAGTAAGAAGGTTCAGGTAAAGGTTTAGCCTTTTAGTAAGTTTTGACATCGTTGTAAAATCCTGCATTTCGGAAAGTTCTTTTAATCCTGTACTCTGTAGGGAAAAATATGAAAATTGTAGCAAAATTTTACTTAAAATTTTCTTGAATAAATAATCTCGATCCAAAGACATCAGCAATTATTGTGGATTGAATGCATAATTTCAGAAATTTATTTGTTTTCATATTTCGTAAACAATGCAAGTAATGCATTTAAATTTAACCTTGTTAAAAATGTCATCAAAGGCTATCTATAGTCTGTACTGAAATTGAGTTATGCAGCTCGAGCTTGTACATGGTAAAATCTCATTTAGTGCTTCGTAGAAAAAATCCGTAAAATTCACGATTAAGGGAAATGAGGAAAGTTTCGTGACTTCTTACAATAAATCTTCTGAAGAAATAGTATTAAAATGTTGCTTAATAATATGTTTTTACAAAAATGCATTATTTAAAATAATGAAATCACAATGAAAATGCTATTATTTGTCGTATTACCTTATTGAAATTTTTTGAAATTGAGTTCATTGTAGCTGTTATTGATATGAGTTAAAGATCCTCATTGCTGTTAAGTTTAGATTTTTCCGGCATAAAATTTTTTTCTAATTTTCTATTCTTTATTGGACTATAATGAGAAGAAAAGATTGAAAGATTAGAAAGTGGAAAGCAAACATTTCATTAAAACAAAAAACTCTAAGATGTATTCAATAAAGACAGAAATTTGACGATGGTTGTTCATTTTAAATTGAATTTGAATTTTGAAGTAATTTAGTTTATTACTGTTAACCAAAATTTTATCTAAATGATTACTCAATATTGGTTTAATTACATAAATCCCTTAATTACTTAATTATAATAAATTTACTAAAATGCTTAATTGTTATTTAATGCTTTGAAAGCTTTCACAAGGTTAAATAGTGTCCCAGAAAAGAAATTTATCTTTATATATATGCAGATTGTTATGGAATTGGTAAAGACATATTATGCACATTATGGGTTATTCGAATCTTTATATATATATATATATATATATATATATATATATATATATATATATATATATATATATATATATATATATATATATACATATATATAAAGATTCTAATAAACTTTTTTTAAAATTTAATTTAAAGATGTAAAGATTATATATAAAGATATATATTGCATATAAAGATTTAATTTGCCTTTCATTACTACAATACATTCATATCTTTTAAAATATTAAAAAACTTGTTTTTATGATAATACACTAATATATCCTTAACAGAATGGATTTTTAGCGAGGTTATCCTGATTTGTAAGTTTATATAAAAATATAATACAGCGTTTTCTGGAAATTTTTGCTTATTTTCAGTCTTTTTTTTAGGAAATTCTTCTCCTTCTTCTTCATTGGCGCCACAGCCCTATTGTGGGCCAAGGCAGTGTGTCTACTGGAAGATTTTGAGACAGGAGATGTTTTCTTTTTACAGGGTAGGATTATCAGCTCTATGCCTAACGTTCTACAGTCATATTAGACAGGGAGAAACGAATTAAAGTGGATTCCAAACCTCATCTATGACACCATCAGGATTCGAAAAAGTCATTGGGCATCAGGCCCTTTTTCGTGAATTTAGTTCTTCCCGATTTAAATAATTATTTCCCAGGCAAATATAAACCCCTGGTATTATTTAAACTCCATTATTCGTGTATCACGAGTGATAATTAAGGTCTGCTTCAGAAATAGATTCGTCGTAACTCTGAAAATCGCTTCCCTTCTCTTCCCTAACTCTGAAAATCTCCGTCCTTGGGTGACTTGTGAATCAATTGATACTTTTGATTCACAA
Organism: Caerostris extrusa; assembly: GCA_021605095.1. Classification (NCBI taxonomy): domain Eukaryota; kingdom Metazoa; phylum Arthropoda; class Arachnida; order Araneae; family Araneidae; genus Caerostris; species Caerostris extrusa. Next base: position 217,435 of record BPLR01012652.1, read on the forward strand.
GTCAACAAAAACAACTAAAGATATCAATTGATATCACTTGGAAATTAATTTATATCTTTAATTTTCTTTTCTTATGTAAATTATAATTTGTAAATATAATTTACTGTATATCTGTAATCTGTAATCTTTTATAATCTGATATGTATATATATATATATATATATACTATAAAGTGACAAATAAATATCAATGTTCCCATGAACCTGAAAGAGGCTTCTTATTGAAGCCATTATAGGTCTAGCATAGGCTGAGAAGTTATAACATCAAAAGGCACTTAAACTCAGTTGATTGTGAATCATAGATAGTAATATAATTTTATTACGAATAATTAAAACAAGTTCTTTTTATGGGATGGAGTTCACTACTTAAATACAACTACTTCACTATTTGCTTCCATCAGATCAATGCTTCTACTGAGTGCTCCACTACTTGTTTAGCATCATCTGTATTTATTTGTAATATTGAAGTAGGGAATCAATTTGCATGCACATATTGTATTTCCATTCACTATGTACGTATGCGATCATGTAAGCATATTTTTTCACACAGTAATACAGTACAGTGATAAAAATTATCAGAAGTCTTTCTACATAAGAGTTCTTTTAAATTTTATTCTATATTCTTATAAAATGTCTACATAATGTCTTTTCTTGCACGTTGTCTGAAGATGCACAATAGCTTTTCATTTCAGCATAAAAATTAATAAATAAATAAGTAATAATACCCCTCATTAAAGCTAGATAATGACTTTCAAGCCGTCTTAAAAAGAAGTCCGAAAATATACATTTGGGAAGCATACAGAAAATAGAGGCATCTTTGAAAAGCCTTAAAATCCCGCTCAAATGTTCGCCGTGTAATAAGCTCTGAAAGTATTTCTAATGAGCAACAGCGCGTGAGCTCTGACCTCGCGAAGCAGAAGAGCTGTTTTCGGTGCGCGCTCTCGAGTTATGTCTCCATTGTTTTGCGTTCTGCGGAATTTCACGGAGGAGATTCATTTGCCCACTTTGAGAGGGAGAAGGCATTTTAAGGAAATTAGAAAAAGCTCACTATTTTACATCGTTGAAAGATTTCGCTTTTATAGTTAAATTTTTCGCTTTTATGAAGAAATGTATAACAATTAGCGGTGGGAATGCTGGCCCGCTTTTACCTTAATTTCATATGGTGAGAAGCCTAGTCGTATCATAATTACTTAAATATTTTTAATTACAATTCTTATGTTTTGAGAAAAATACTCATTTTGAATTATTAGAAATGTAAAGTGTAATTGGTATTTGAAAAAAACCTCCTCCTAAGCAAGAAAATGGATTATTTAAATAAATAAATATTTAGAATTAATTTTTTGTTAATAAATATGTAATCACTGAACTTACGTAATTTATGTTTTCAAATATTCAGATCTAAACAATTTGCTAGTCTATAATATTTTTTTTGTTTGTACAAAAAGGACTAACTCAGCTCTAGGCACTTGGATGTGGTGTGGTGAAGTAGTAATCATGTTAGATCCGGACCTACGGTCTAACTTTTACTAAAACTTTGATTACATTCCAGAAAATCACTTGTTTCTTTAATTCAGATTGCTCACAAATAAAATAAAAATGACAAAACTTCGTTGTTACCCATCCAGAATATACAATTTAGCTCATAATAATGTTTTTTTTTTCGTCACTAAAACAAGATTTAGAAAACAAAATAATATGGCAAAATTATTGGGAAAGGAAAAGGCACTTAAGAAGGCAAACAACAGAAGTTTGAAAATGGTACCAAGCATATTCAATTCTGTGTGGGGGCCATGAAACTGAGAATGTCTTTATAAATCCATCTAAGCCCCTACACATGAACTAATCGCATCCGTTTGAAAGTCGCCTGAGAAAAAAATTTGGAATAAATAAATAAATAAAATTCTTCTCCAATAAGTGTAAATGAGCTGTGAGAGGAACGCCCATTTCCTAAACGCTCCATTTGCATACCATCCGAAGAAAGTTTCCGTAAAACGCAGCTTGGAGGCATTGGCTGCAAAAACTTCGAAAAGGAAGTTACGTGCGTTGATTCCAAAATGGCGTTTCCTGCTCGACTTATTTGCATCGAGAGCGGCGTCATTACTGAAAACGGCTCGAGAAGGAAGAATAAATAAAAAAAAAAAAAGAAAGTCCCTCCTCGAACCTCTTTTCATAACTCTGAGAGGGAATCCCGCTTTTTGTAGAATGGCGGATTAGAATCCATCCACGCCGCTATAAACCGAGCCTTTTTCTTGCCCACTGAGCTTCCATATCTTTTTTTTAAAGTTATTTTCTTCATTCTTTTTTGTATCATTTTCGTTTTTAGTGGAAATGGAGGAAGACGTGGATCGCATCAAATTGTAAAGAAATAAGAACGAGAGGATTATCGAAGACGAGATTTATCGAGTTTGAAGTCCTTACTTTGAACATCTAAGGAAGGAACTTTTAATATGTGAGTCGTTATACGTCTTTACTGTGTGAGTTTGATTGAATCAGTCTGTTCTATTTTATGCCCCGCAGGACTATCGTGGATGAAATTCCTGCAGCGTTAATTGCGAGGGAGAACGAAATATGTTTCCCTCGAAATAATCTCCTTTTCTAGGAAACTAAGGTACTTAAATTCCGTGCTTGTTATAAATTTCGTCGCGAGAAGACTCAGGCAAAGGTTTAACCTTTTAGAAAGTTTTGACATCAATCGAAATTCCTGCATTTTGGAAAGTTCTGTAATCCTCTACTCTGTAAGGAAAAATATGAAAATTGTAGTGAAATTTTACTTCTAAAAATTTCTTAGATAAATAATCTCATTCCAAAGACATCTGCAGCAAATGTGTTTCGTATAATTTCAGAAACGCATTTGTTTTTAGATTTCTTAAACAAAGTTTTCTAAGTAATGCATTGAAATTGAATTTTGTTAAAAATGTCATTAGTGGCAATTTATAGTCTTTACTGAAATCGGATTTATGCAGCTCCTGCTTGTACATGGTAATATCTAATCCAGTGTTTGCAAAAGTATCCGTAAACTGTGCTATGAAGGAATTTTGAAGGAAGGAATGAGGAATTTTTCATTCTTACAATAAATCCTCCGAAGAAATACTCTAAAATTGTTGCTTATTAATATGTTTTAAAAAATGCATGATACAAAATAATGAAATCAGAAGAAAAATGCTGTTATTTTGTCGTATTATCTTATTTGAAATTTTTGAAATTGAGTTTGTTGTAGCTCTTATTAGTATCAGTTATGAGATTGAATGAGTGGGACAGTATAGCTATTAAATTTGAATTTTGTCTATTTGTTGAGAAGAAAAAAAAAGATTGAAAGGTTAGAACATGGAAAAGAAAACATTATTGTTAAAACTAAACATTCTAAGAAATACTTAACAAAGTTAGAAGTTTGCATTGTTATACTAAATTGAAGATGGATTTCGAAGTAATTTATTTTATTATTGATAACAGAAATTTTATCCAAAATGATTTATTACTTAATTACATAAAAAATTATTGCTTTAATGTTATATGCATTTAAGCTTTTAACAAGATTAAATACTGACCCAGAGAAGAAATTTATCATTATAGGCAGATTATAAAGGAGACTGGAAATAGTAATATATATATATATATATATATATATACATATATGTGTGTAAATATATATATATAAGTGTACATCTCCATTGTGTCCGGAGGTATATCTTTGTAGGCGATGAAATAAATTTGGAAGAATAAATAAAGAGTTTTTGAAAAGCATTTGTCTTACTTTTTTTAGTACAGCAGTAAATAAATAATAACAATAATAACCCTTATTAAAGCTTTATAAAGCCTTTCAAGCCATCTTCAAAAGAAGCCCGAAATATATATGTTTGGCGAAACATACAGAAAATAGAGACAACTTTGAAAAACCTTAAAATCTCACTCAAAATTTTGCCGTGTCATAAGCTCTGAAATATTTTCTAATGAGCAGCAGCGCGTGATCTCTGACCCCGCGAAGCAGAAGAGCTGTTTTCGGTGCGCGCTTTTAAGTTATGCCTCCATTGTTTTGCGCTCTGCGGAATTTTACGGAGGAGATTCGTCGTCCACTTCGCGATGGAGAAGGCATTTTACGGAAATTAGAAAAAGGTCGCTATTTCATGTCGTCGAAAGATTTCGCTTTTAGAGTTGAGCCGGTCTTATTTAGAAATATGAAACAATTAGCTGTGGAAATGTAGGCCCGCATTTACCTTATTTTCATATGGTGAGATGTTTAATTGTATCATATGACAGTTATGTATTAGTTGTATCATTGACAGTTCTTATATGGAGAGAAAATACATATAGTGAATTATGAGCAATGTAAAGCGCAATCTATACTTTAAAAAATTTTCTAGGAAAATAGTTTATTCAATAACGAAAAATATTTAGAAGGACTTTTTTTAGTAAATTGTAAAACATAATCCGCTGAACTTACAAAATTTATGTTTTCAAATATTAAGAACTAACAATTTACTAGTCTATAATTTCCTTTTTTATTTGTACAAAAGAATCCAGAATGCTTTGACACGATTTTTATATGGCATGTTCAATTAGCCATATTATTTAGCTATGTTTTCTTGCAAATTTTGTATAACCAGAGAGAAAATATGAAATATTTCAATGCAAATGCATTCCTTCTCAATGTAAATAATAACTTATTAAAACTGATTTTATCGATATTAAATACAGCGCTGGGCACAATAATATGAATATACAAGCTAGTAGTGGTACTAGTCGTATTAGACCGGGACCTACCGTTTAAAGTGGGACCCGAACACTACAAACATCCATTGCCTCGAACACGAAAAACCTGCGATGAAGGCCCATAAGAACCAGAGTCACTCTGACTGACTTCAGAACCAATATTTAATTATTACTTATTATTTTTATTATCTTTAATACTAGGGTGTGTGAAATGTTCGAATTGATACTTTACTAAAACTTAGATTACACATTCCAGAAAAACAACTAATTGTTCTTTAATACAGATTGCTCTCCGATAAACCAAAAATAGCAAAACTTCATTTTTACCCATGAAGAATATCAAAAATTTTGCTCTATTATAATGATTTTCACCCATAAAAGAAGAATTAGAAAATAAAATAAGAAGGTCAAACTATTGGTAAAAGACTTAAAAAGGCAAACAGCAGAAGTTTGAAAATGATGCCAAAAACAAATTCAATAATTCTGTGTGGGGGCCATGAAAGTGAGAATGCCTTTATAAATAAATTTAAGCCCTACACATGAACAAATCGCATCCGTTTAAAAAGTCGCCCCGAAAAAAAATTTGGAATAAATAAATAAATAAAAATTCTTCTCCAATAAGTGTAAATGAGCTGTGAGAGGAACGCCCATTTCCTAAACGCTCCATTTGCATACCATACGATAGTTTCTGTAAACGCAGCTTGATAGCAGAGCGTGGCTGCAAAAATCCCCCTTGAAAAGGAAGTTACGCGTTTGATTCCAAAATGGCGTTTCCTCACTCGTCTTATTTGCATCGAGAGCGGCATCGTTACTGAAAACGGTCTTTGAGAAGGCGAAAGTGATGAATATATAAAAAAGAATAAAAAGTTCTCCTCGAACCTTTTTAACTCCTGAGAGGGAATCCCGCTTTTGTAGAATGGCGGATTGGCGAATCCATCCGCGCCGCAAAAACCGAGCCTTTTTCACCCGCTGAGCTTCCATATCTTTTTTAAAGTTCTTTTCTTCATTTTTTTATTTTTTATTATCATTTTCGTTTTGGCGGGTAACGGAGGATGCGACTGGATCGCATCAAATTGAAAAAAAAAAGAACGAGAGGGTTTATCGAGGATACTTTTGAGATTTATCGAGTTTGAAGTCATTACTTTGAACATTTAAGGAGGGAAACTTGCTTTACTGTGTGAGTTTGATTCCATGAGTCTATTCTATTTATGCTCTGAAGGACTATCGTGAATGAAATTCTTGCAGAGTTAATTGCGGATGAGGAACGAAATATGTTCCTCGAAATAATCTCCTTTTCTTGGAACTAAGGTACTTAAATTTCCGTGCTTGTTATAAATTTAATCGTAAGAAGGCTCAGGTAAAAAGGTTTAGCCTTTTAAAAGTTTTGACATCATTGGAAATTTCTCCGTTTTGGAAAGTTCTTTAATCCTCTACTCTGTAGGGAAAAATATGAAAAATTTTTTACATTTTAGTGAAATAAATACTTGAAAATCTCATAGTAATCCTTTGATCCAAAGATAATTGCCAATTGTCGTGCA